>WKFP01014275.1:552901-634061 GCA_011057875.1 Pterocles orientalis
ATCTCCTATATAAGACAACATAGTAGCAAAGGAATTCCAGCTAACAATTAAGAACTGGTGCAAAATTCACAAATCGATCCCAAATACTGTAACTACAAAACTAGGAACGGTGGTTTAAATTGCATCGGAGATCACCATGTAGTCTTTGTCACCCAAACGTTTAGTTTGATGCTGTATTTATTTATTCCTTAGCGTTAAAAAAAAAAAAAAAAAACACAACCACACCACAGGGGGAGAAACAGAGGTATTGTAAGTATTTAATTCGTAATTAGGATCAAGAAAGAATCTGGAATAGATTTAAGTCAAGGAAGCTATTCTCACAGATCTCAGCTGAAAATCAAAAGCATATAATTTAAATTACAATGTGGTAAAAAAGCAAGTTTTCATCATTCCTTACATATTCTACCTGAAGTTTGAAAGAAATACAGCATTCTCAGTATTTTGTGTTTCTTTGAAAGAAAACAATGCTATTCTCAACCAGACAGACAACGTTCCTACAGAGAAGAGACTGGCTCCCTTCCCATGTATACTTTTCCTACTTACCTCTGCCTTAATCCTTCATGCTGAACTGCTGGCCTAGGTTCATTAACAGTGTGGACACTAAAACTGCTCTTTGAAGAGAAGGTTATACTTGTGTGCATCATATGCAAGAATCCTACGAGGTTAGGCACATTTACCAGTAACGCACTGCACGACATTTGCTATTTTAATCCACTCTATCAAAAATATCCATTTCAAGTTAAGATTCTAGCCCCATGGGAAAAATTGGTAAAGAAGGGATCCTTGGTAAAGAAGGGATCCTTGTACCTGAAAATGGACAAACAAATACGTAACAAACTTTATTTTGTCTTGAGTTTCATGATACCTGATAATATTCTTAAACGTCCAGATTGTGAAATTCATTACCTCAAAATCCTGGATTTAATTAAAAGGTTTCTAGCCTTGCTTGCTTCTTAAAAACATAGCTTCAGAATAACTGCTGAAGACAAAATAAAAATATTCAACTTGCTTTCTTGCCTTTTGAATGTCTATATAATTTTGTGATCAGAAACAAATGTACTCATCAGAACACAGAGAGATGAATGGCCACACCAAAAGATAACACTGTATATTGCAACTTGTTTCAAGACCCTTTTGAAATATGTAGCCACAGCCTAGATTCATAACCGACTCCACAAAAGCTATTATCTTCCTCTAGGTAAATGTTTACAGGGAGAAAGAGAAGAGAGCATTCACAAAGCTTTAACAGATGGAACCAGTATGTATTAATTCTCCTTTTCCTCCTTGTTTCTGCACAGTCCATTGCAAGTGGTTCAGGTCCTGTTCAAAGAGAAAGCTTGTTCATCTGTCTCTGATTCTGCACAATGCCACTAGAAATAGTTACATGGAACACATTAAAATCTGCAGATCAAATCTTTTGGATGTATGTATGACATACTGCTAATGCTGCTTTACACACAACTCAAGGAAGCATAAGACAATTCAGGAAAAAAACTCTTGTGTGTATTTACAACCCTTTCCAAAGAAGATGACATCACTACACCTCCACTGTCAGCCAGACATAAACCTGAACCTAGGCTCCTGCCGAGACTTGCCACCCAGCTGTATTTCTTAGATGCAAACAATGAGGCCAATCTCCAGAGCAATCCTTAAGAAAATCTCAGGGTCCAGCATGGTTCCCAGACCGCCCCAAGACGGATCAGGATCAGGCACGGCATCTCATTCCTCCAGAAGACAACTCATGAACCTCAGTCACAGGATGAGTACTATACGTAAGGCAACATTTCAGTTAAAAGTGTAAATATAGCTGTACAGACATGCCACTGCATTCTCCACAGTAAAATACACACCACCCTTTTGCTGTGCATACTTGCTTGCTAGTTGTGAGATTTTAGCTGATTTACAAAGGAATCATATCAATTCACAGAAGGATCTTTAATGGTTTACTATACAGATTGGAGTAAGAATTTGTATACCTCAAGACGCAAATATCCAAGGATATTTAAAAATCACAAACTTGCAGAACTTGTTCTAGCTAAAATGCAAGTGTGTTATGTTACTGAAATATTCATGTTGCATTTCTGCCATTCAGACAGCAATCATCCTATAACCTGAAATTTCTCAGCTCTCATAATAAAAGTCCATCAGGCAATTTTAATGAAGCAAACTAAAAAAATTCCTTACTTCTTGTGCAATTTTCTGTGCCTGTTCTTTGACTGCTCCCTTATGCCATATTAAATCTTTTAGATATCTATTATAAGTGACATGTAATTATAAATTGAAAAAGCAACAAACCCTACAGTATAATGACTAGTAAGAAATATGTCCACAAAGCCTACTGAAATATGCAAAGCAAGAAAACATCTGTAGACATAATAGTTCACAATGCAGATGAGAACTAGATGACTATTATAAAACATAATAACATCCTACCTTCTAAACTATACATAGACTCAAACAAATCCTCAATAAAAAAAATCACCAGGAAGATTTTTGTGGCTTTTTGTGTGCATGCTTTTGTTTACATGTATACACACACATATATATTTACATGCATGCATATATATAAAATCAATTCTTTTAACAGTTACAGCTACCATAATAAAAATTTCAATTGGTATCCTACTTGCAAATAAGAATAATAATATAGTGTCAGTGACCTTTAATTTAAAAAGTTGACATTACTAAGTCTTACTCATACCATTGAAATAGCATGAATTTAGTTTTTTTCTGGCAAATCTGAGCATCAGTAGGTGCTATTATCATCACATATGCATATATTAAACAATAAAATACATTCCCCCAGCAAATGTTTTGGTTAATTAATTTGCACAATGACTTCACATAGAGACTTTTTTCATTGTACTGAAAAGTATTTGTATCATTACATCCAGTAAACATTTGTGTTTGAGTCAGACTAGGATACAGCCTAGAGAAGACTGTAATAGGTAACATCTGTTCTGGAATTTGATATGTACTTTAATATTTCTCCAGAGACCATTGGTAGAGTACATTAGCTCATTTTCTAAAGCCTATATTAGCATATTTTAACATAGGAGCAATGTGAAGTGAGAAGAGGGAGAAATAATTATTTTATTTGGTCAAAGTGTATTTACATGCATTCTTGAATTGCTGAGACTTAAATCAGAAATTCTGGAATAAGTATGTATTTCAAAAGTGTAGATATCTGAATGAGAGTGAGATATTGCAGAGTTTTTATTTTTAGAACTAGATGAAGAAACCGAGAGTGGTGAAATACCCACTTTGTTCCTCATCTTAGAGCTCTTGAAGAAACTCAGGCTGATTTAAGGAGCTGTTCACATCATACCATCGACTAAGGCCACATATTGTTCACAAGTCCTTTCCAAAGACCATGCACATGGACCCCAAATGAGTCAATTTAGAATTTAGGCAATCTATGCCTTTTTTTTAACAAAAAAAAAAAAAAAGTCTCTTTTGTCCTGGCCCAGAAGGGATATTCAGTGCTGGTGTCATCTACCATTCCAAGGAATATTCAGGTGCCTTTTGAACAGGAGCAGCAATCCCTATCTTTTTTTTTTTATCCTTTCTCAGCTCTTCCCGAAAGTCCAAGCTTAAAAACAGTCCAGCACATTGTCTGCAACTTTTATTATTTATTCATTTATCCTGATAAATTATGCAAGCCAGATCCTCCATTATCACTGGGGTTACCCATTCAGTTCATTCCAGTCCTTATCTATCTATCAAGGGAGTGAAAGCAGCTAACAGCAGACTAACCAAGTAATTATCATTTTTCTACTCAAACATGACATCACGATAGGAATTTCTTCTTGTTTCTCTATTTTTTCTTTTTATTAGCTCCTAATTCTTTCTTATTATTATATTCTAACCAGCAGCCTTCCGTCTTAGTTTGGTCCCTCAACTAATCTCCAATAAAGTATGTCAGCTCTTTCTGTGTTCATACTGTGTCTCCTATAGCACCCATGCAGACAATTAGAGGACAGTGGGTTTGCATAAATATGGGCTGTATCAATAGACTTGTTAACATAATTCTAATAGAAGAAAAAAAATCAGTGTAACTTCATTGCATTTACACAGACTGAACAAAACTGGCAAGAGAGGGGGAAAGTTTTTTCTGTTAGGCTGAATGGCACAGTTTAAATCCACCTAATTTATAAAAAATAGTGTGTTAACCTAATATTATTTGCTTTTTAAATGAAATTTTAATTATCAATGTGCATTAGCTAAATATTAAGGTACAAAATTTTATTTTGAAATTGCAGTATTATCTACAACTATAGTAGATCATAATTTAAAATTAGATTACAAATGTTGGGGCTTATTGTTTTTACTAAGGTTACTATTGAAAACCAGATTGTCTGAGTGTTAATAAACCAATATAGTAATTAGTGATACTCAGGTACCTGAAGTTAAAAACATGTAAGAGCCTACATAGGCTTAACAGATAGTTATATAGTGGCTTAGTATAAAATATCTGTAACACCAAAAAAAGTTACAGCACTAACATTAATATATAACTAGCAGCAATCCAACGCATTAATATATTTGTTAAGAAATGTTACAAGCAATCAGAACAGTATTTCTTTCCATTAGGAACTTAAGAATGGGCTTTCAGGAATGAATTCTTAACAGACTTTAATGACCAGTGCAGAATAAACATTAGCACAGAAAGCAAGCAAGAGTGCAGTCCTGACTCATCTTGCTCAGTTGCCATTTAGCTTATAGATATCTAAATACCACAGGTACGCCTTTGTTGTTCATTCCATTGAAAGAAGTCAGCTGCCTAAAATTTTGCATTTCTGAGCTCAGACTAACACCAGTTCTGGCATGTCTGAGCAACTTTGCACCTAATTCTAAACCTGATTAGTACCTAGAAAACTGACATTTACTTGATCATTTTTTTCATCCTCGGAGGCACTGACTTGATAGGTGTGCAAACAGCATTCCTAATACCTCCAGGATCGTGCTCTATATGTAATACAGCATTACCCTCTGTTTATGTTTGATAATGTATAGCCAAGGGACCAAGGCAACTTTTGAGGGATGTGGAAAAAATGGTTTTGTTACCCTCAGGCAGAAGAGAATTTAACCTAAAAGTTACAAAACAAAGATGAATTTTATAAGTGTGGTGGTATTGTAGTGAAACATGTTAAGATGTGGTAAAAAGCCATGACTTTTTCATTAAAAACATAAATCTGAGCAAGACTGTAGAAATGCCATACAATCTGGAAGGCTTCTAAACCAGTGTGATTGTTTGACCAAATATATTTTGAGAAACATGGATTTATTTCTGGTACTCCATGTTTTCCATTCTGGCTTTTTTTCTGAAACAAGGAAATCTGCTTAGGGCACAGAGGAAAATATAAAAATTTTTTTAAATGTAGACATTCAAATGCCAAGAAAAGCTAATAAGCCCACCTGTTTGATGTTCAAGCCTGGACTGTAAGTAAAGGGTAACCTCTGCAAAGCCCAACTTTGGAACAGTTACTCTGTATTTACCAGCATTTACACTCAACTGCCCTAATGAACGCTGTGATTCCACTGAGCTGTTCAGAGGTAAACTGAATAAGAATACAACTTCTTAACTAAACAATTTCTCCCTTTAAAATGTATATGAAATCTTGTGTTTAAAAAGCAGAAAACTAATACATATAGCAGACATGTTCTGCCAATATATAGACATATCAAGCTATCATTACAGAATTTTAAATTTATATTATTATAAATCATCTGCTCCTGTAGAGTCACGACTGCCTGACCTTTTTGGAGTGCGTAATATATTTGGTCTGAAAAATAACTTGAACATAAGAAATATGATAGATCCTACAAACAGTTTAAAAAAAGTTATCCACAACAAATCTGTCTTAATCCAAATAAATTATATTACCCATTGGTTGAATGCTAGGTGAATTAAGGTACATAAAGTTGCTCCACTGAGGTCATTGAGATGAGAGTGTAATAAATTTAGCATTTGACTAGAGGTTTATCTAGAATATGCTCTTAACCGTAACCTTTCCCCTTAAAAAAAAAAAAAAAGCATTTCACCAATACCAGTGTAATATAAATATATTTTACATGTTTATATAAATATATTACACTGGCAATGTTCCATATAGATAAATGTATTTATTGTCTAGCCTTTCACCATACTTCCATAAGCAACCTTAGTTTCGATTTGCAGCCAGTCAGGTAGCATACTTCTGCCTATGTTGTATTCTCATTAAGCCATCTTGCTTAAAAACAAAAAACACACACATACAAAACAAAAAACAACCAAAAAACCCCCAAAACAAAACAAAAACAACACATCCAACCAACCAAAAGTCATCACATCTGCAGTTGCGTGGATTGTAATCTACAAACACTGACAAATCTTTGGAATCGCTGTGCATAAAAACCAGTGTAATACATATGTTTATAACAGAACTACTGTTTGTTTAGTGTTTAAGTGCTTCACAAACATATGACCTGTCATTACATACGATTTTGGCTTGGATTTGTGGGAAAAAGAAAAGAAAAAAGGAAAAAAAAAAGGATAAGAGCAAAGTGATTTTGTATATCCTTTCAGTGAAATGATTAATCTAACAGAAATATCTCATGATACATGACAACTAAGATCTAAAGTTTTCTTACCAAATTTGCAGTGAAGAAATACTGATAGTTAGAACAGTGAGTCAGCAATACAGCTGCAGTTAACACGTTCTTCTTTATATTTTAAGTCAAAGGGTTTTAAGATTCTGAATATTTTTAATGGCTTTGAATCTATATTAGACACCAAAATCTCAACTATTTCAAGAAAAATGCTCTTTTAAAAATTCTCCAGTAAATTTCGTTTTACTTACGCTTGTGGATAGCATGGAGAATATTTCCCCTCCCTCTCAACATTCAACTGAAACATTTGAGCTCCTTCAGACTAATTTTCAGCAGTTTACAACTTTAAGAGGATTAAGGAGACTTAAATTTATCAAGTGTCATTAGTTTAAGAGAGTCCCTTTAAGAAGTACAGTTCTACACATTTAGGACGTGTAAGTAGTTCGGTATGGAAGAAGTTACATTTTTCCTGAAGTTATAGTTCACTTTTATTTTAGGAGTTCTTGGTGTGTGCATTCTGTCCTCTAGCTATGAGCAATCTAAAATAGTTATCAAAAACTGAAAATCGCATTTCAGAGTAGGGATATCATATTGCACAGATAACCCTTAAATGTTAATTTTTGTTATATGAATTGCATTTCAATGATGTTTAAACTAATATTACTTCATAGACATCTTATGGTCACTTCTTAGTATAGGACTGTTAACAGTGCCAAAATCAAATAATTACCATATTACTGGCTCTCAACTTACTTGTCAGAGCTGAGACTCTCTGCAAATCACAACACAAATTTACGTGCAGTGACTTGTGTCTAACTTTTGTCAAGATAAAGCAGTTCACACAGTATTTCCATTAGGAGCTTCATCTAGACATCCTTCTGTAAAGACTGTCATTAACATTTTGTGATCATTTGTAAAATATTAATTATGTTATGGTGACATGATCAGGCTTAATACTTCTCCAAGTTCTGTTATAATACACATTTGTCTGTACAGCCTAGAGATTGGAACTCTAGGAAAACTTCAACTGTGTCCTTAGTTAAAGGTGGTTTAAATAGCACAGCTGAAAAGCTGTACAACCGCAGAAGCAAAGTATGTTGTCACAAGTCTCAGAGTAATAGAACAGCCCTGTTTCTAATGGTACAGAAAGACACATGGTAGATGAGGTACTTAAGCAATTCTGCTAGAACTGACTACGTCCTTTTACAGATTACGATAAAGAGAGCTCTGAGTTCCAAATTACAATAAATTGAATTTACTGAGGTTATCTTCCAGACTCAGCCATATTTTGAGTGACATTTAAACATTGGAAAAAATAACTTGTATTTGGTCCAGCCTTCAGTATTTATTCAGTAAAAGTAGAAATATTTAATACTATTTAATCAATAAAACCCTACTGAATTCAAGAGGAAAAGATGAGAAAGACACCTACAGTACCTGTATTTAGATTTTTTCAAAATGCTTGTAATTTAATAAAAAAAGGAATAACCTTTATCTAACTGCAGATATTTTAGAAACCAATACCCTTTTATATCTTGCTTTGATAACTCCTTACACTCCTGTTTTATCCAGGATTTAAATACAAGAAGAAAAGCAACTAAAAATTCTTTGGCTCCCAGAAAAGTAAAAACAGAGACAGCAAAAGGATAATGGTTATATATTTGACCTCTATCCAAAATCATTAAAATCTTGTTGTATGAGTCAGCAGGAAAGAAGAAAGATCCAGTCAAGAGATATTTGAGGCTGACCCAGGTATCCTGGAAAAAATAACTGAAGTCTCTCTACTCGAAAAGAGAGGGGTCTGTAAAGATCTAAAAAAATTACCACAGCATAAAATGTGTTTGTTTCTATGTCAGTAAACAATATATGATTCAGACATTTTAGTCACAAAGTGGTGATGGAGTGCTTTACTCCACAATAAGTTAGAAGTCAACAGACATCTCAAATACAGAAGATTATACTAGAACATCCAAAATTACAGGGTTTTTCAAAAAGACAAAAAGCCATAATTAATGAGTTGCAACAGTAGACCCTTCCCTGAGAGGGTTAAGGGATACAAAGTAAAGCAGAAGAATGGGAATTGAATCCAAGTTGGACCTCAGGAGGATTCCAAGAAAGAATTTGCTCTACAAGCAAGCATATTTTATTCAGACTAAAGAAGCTAAATGGATCATGAAAGCATCTCAGCAGGTTAACACAATACAAGGATACAGAAAGCACTTTCAGAATTGATGGTAGTAAAAACATAAGTTTTTCATCTCTTTTATAAATATTTGCAGTTGGTAACAGCTACACTGAATGTGTTAGAGAGATGTAAATGTATCTTAGCACAGCTTGAGTTAAGAGTGATGACCAGATAAACGACTAATATAAGGCATTCCGAACCCCAGAGAGTTATGATTCATGCATCTGGCTTACTGAAGCACTCATGTGAAGCTGAGCTTTCCAGGAAATTTCCCAAGGGATGACATAAGACAAGCCTCCCACTCATGCTGCATGGCTAGTTCTGAGAAATGGCATTGAAAAAGTGAGAGAAGCAAGCAATTTCAAAGGATCAGTGGTGGCTAGCAAAGCCCTAAGTCATGTAGCATGAAGAGACTGCTAGCAAACACCAAAATCCCCAGGAAATAAGCCACAAAAAAGAAACACTCCTGACTAGAGAAAGAACAGAAGCACAGACATCTGCAACAGAAATACAGAGCAAATATTCACACGAGAAAGAGATGATCTGTTTGCTGAGCAATTTTTCCAAGGACCAGCATAAGAAGTCTGCTATGGCCTAGATCCTCAAACCAGCCTTATCACCATGAGTCAACTGACAACCAGAGGAAGGAAATCAACTTTAAGCATCCAAAATGAACAGAAAGCTGCCTGAAAATGGAATTGGACCTCTCCTGGCTGAGGAAAACAAACTGCGAAAATGAAAAATTGTTTGCCTTACTGCTACATTTGCAGTTTAAAAATTATATTCAGAAATTATGTTATAGATTCTAATCCTGAGCCTGTATCATTAATTCTTGTTTTTATGATTTGAACAAAGGTGCAGAGAGAAGGCTTCTTAAATTTTCAGATGACAACAATATGTGTGCTTGGGGGAGATGCTTCAAACATACCAGAAGAGAGATTTGGAACTAGAAAAGGCAGACACTTGAGAAATGTGAGATTTAAAAAAAAAAAAGTTCAATAACAGACAACAGCAAAATCCTACATTTCCTACACAGCACCAACCCCTTGGGCTTGCCTCGTCCAGCTTGCATGCTGTGCTGAGCGGAGCCCTCTTCAATGCTGGCAGGTAGTGCAGCGAATGTGGGGTTTGTTCATTATTTATACTTCACAGATAAAATGGATAAGAGAGAGGTAAAAAACCTGCAGCAAAAGAGTTTGTGAGTTACAGGGAATCACAAGCTGATCATGAATTGACCATCTCCTGCTGTTGTAAAAAAAAGAAAACAATAAACTGCTATGTATTGTTTGAAAAACATGTGAAATACTTTTTCCAGTCTTCTAGCAATGGTGAAGCTTCACATTGAGCCCTGTGTCAAGCCTGGGCAAAACAATTCCAGAAGGACCCAGATCAGTTGGAAGGAGCCGCTCAAGGAGAATTATCAGAGCACAGAACAAATAAAAAAGAGAAGTTCTAATGAGGTTATGGTTTGGGGGTTTTATGCTTAGCTGATTTTCATTAAGTTGTATAATGCAAGAAGATCCAAGGATGAAAACATTTTCACATTGCTTTTACATTCTTATTCCCTTTTTGCTTGTATACAGGTTTCAAGGTAATCAGGTTACAGAAGTTCTATGTTCCTAATGTGTTTGTTAAGGGTTTGCTGCATTTTTTACAGCTACTACAGATCTTTTTGAAAGCTTGTCATTATCATGCACACACACAGATACAGACACGTACAAACACACAGAAAAAGAGCTCTTCCCTGTGAGTACAGGTTCTGTACATGGATTATTTGACAGCCTCAATGACAACTCCCTCAGGCTGACAAGCCAGATAATTGCAGATATTCCTTCAAGTTACACTTTTGTCCTTTTTTACAGTTACATTAACCAGATCTCTTCCTAGTCCCAAACAATCCCTAGGTGCTGCAGCAATTGTTACATGGAGCAAACCATTAGGAAAGTATTTTATGAACTACCATTGCCTCTTGCAACTTCATAAACTCTAAAAATGAGAAAACTGTAAGGAATGATATTAATTTACTGACCTCCATTTAGAAATAAAACATTTTAGTGGATGTGTGAGGGTGACTTATACGTACAGAATACTCTCATTTTGTAAGCAGGTACAAATCAGTTCTGCTTGTGGTCCAAGCCAGCCCAAAGCTGTGTGCAAATACCATCCACAAGCTCCACAGCTCTTTAGTTTCAGCTCAGCCCTACACTAATATAGCCACAAGCAATTCCAGACCAGAACCGGCACCTACTCCAGCGAGATTCGTTATGTCTGCCTGCAGACACACCTTTTAGGGGTATTTGCTGAAAACCTACTGCATGTTGTGGACATGGTCCTTTCACTCGTCAAAAGCTGGCAATGCCTGCTCCAAATCTTTCAGACAAAAAGGGTGGGACTATAAAAAACTCAAGATCAGCTCTGTATTTGGTTAGGACCGGTTACAGTACAATTGCTCTATGGTTAGCGCTACTAGATGGAGTTGTATATTAAGACAGCCTACAGCTCCAGTCCTAAAATAAACATAAATAAAATACCATTGCACTGAGTATGAAAGAAGACTATGTTCACATAAACAAGCTTCAGAATGCGCCTCCAAAGACAGCTCAGTCTGAAGAGACAACATTTGCCTGCTATTTCTGGAGATCGTTTGCTGCCTTCTAAAGCATGCTTCATCTGCTGCAGCAAACCAAGCCATGCAAATGAACATATACATACAGTTCCAGACACTACTGTTTTGAATTTCACCTCGAATTTCCCTAATATCTTTAAAGATTCAGAACTGAAATGTAAATTTCAAATGAGTGACAATGCTTATTGGGACACCAACTTGGGAGTTTTAGATACTGAAGCCCATTAAAATCAATGGGAATATTTCTGGGCACTTCTGAAATGTCTGGTCGGGTTACTGTTAGCGTTGTATCATCTGTTCTTGGCATGTGAACATGTTCATTAATATGGTTATGACTGCTGAATTAAGTGATGAGTAAATCTGAGAAAAAAAAAATCCAAAAAACCTGAGAATGATACAGGTTCTATTATCTCCCTGAAAAGGATTTATTCACTTTTTAACACAAGCTGTCAGACATGCTACAGCAGGTATGACAAACCCTTTGGTTTACTTTACCAGTAGCACGGCTGAGCAAAGCCCTTTCACTGAAAAGTCTCCAATATCAAATTCATCCTACCTTCAGCTGTACTAGATGCACATCCACATGCTTGCTATCCGAGTCCTGCTGGACAGAGTAGGTCAGATCCCTGACTCTTTCAGATGTCATCCGAAGCCAGGTCTCAATTTCTGGCAAATGGAGAACAATCTTCCAATCGGCTCCTGTGTGTAGAGGAGGTGGCTTTTCATACTGCTGACCAGAATCAAGCTCCTTCATGACATCCTCTTCCCCATTTTGTTCCAGTGTAGGAGTCATGTTTATAAGCATGGGAGATGCATCTGACGGCATGGGATCCAGTTCCTGTGTTCTCATAGGAGAAAGTGCTACATCCATGGCTAACATGGGAGAGTCTAAACCATAATTCTTTCCAAAATAGCTGCAAAGACAAAAAAAAAAAAAAAGACTGCTGTTATGAGAGCAAATATGATTTAAACAAGTTATTTGTTTAATAAAAATAACAAATACCACATTTCTCTCATTCTAGACAATCACCTTGGAAATGACAGTTTTCATTGATGAAAAATACATTCTGATTTTCTACAACTGCAAAATAAATAAACTTATTTTTGACAAAGCTATCAGAATTTTACTGAACTCCATGAGTTAATGTAGCACTAGTATTTGTAAACCAGCACATATTAGAACATACTCCTTGGCCTGAAATTTGGGACTAAACACAAAATATCTCAAGTTTTATTCAAATTTCCCAACTGTCCACTCAACTATTGATCACTTACAACAAAAAATTTGGAAGACAAATTTGAAGCAACTACTGAGGACTCTTGGTTGATCTGCTGTAGGCAGATTTTAGTTTTGAAGTTTAAATTCTTGCAGTTTTTTTAGATTAAGAACTGCTGCAATAAGCAACAACTACCAAAAATTAATACCTTGTTTTACAAAAGCAGCTTTATTAAAGCCCAAAATCTGTGTCATCAATATACGCTCACAAAGGTTCACTGGAAAATTAAAAAAGTAAACTATTTTACCTTGTACTTCTTTCTCTGCACACTCTATTGCTGTACTTAACAGCATGCATGTGTTTGGAGATAAGTATTTAAAGCATTATGAAAACTTTCATTCAGTAGGAGATGTATTTTTTTACCTAATTTTGAAGAGACTCAAATTTTACATATGTCTGCCTTTGACATACAACTTCACTAAACCTTAGACCAGCACTTACTTGTTTCTTCAATACTTTGCAGCCTTAAGATACATTCAGTAAGTCTACACTAAGAGAATTAGGAAGATTTGGTCTTTTTAAAGATGTTCTTTCTTTGTTTTAAGCAGTACATATTAGAAATACTTCAATTACATTTTAAAAACTTTTGCTTGCATTCCTTTTCCACAGTGCCAAGACTGCACATAACTCAGTTATGCAGCTATTAATTTGAGCAACATTTTGAGTTTTTACAGTTTGACTCTTTTCTACAAAGACTGCATTTTTGCTTTTAGCATAATAGCCATAAAATTGCAGAAAAGAAACTAGTTCCTTTCACTATTAAATCAACTACACTGTGACTACTGAATTATATTCCTAAATAATTCAAGTGGAGTCTGAGAATCCAGAGACTACTCCTGCAAGCAGTGAGAGTACCAAAGTAGTATCCAAACACAAGTCTCCTTCTCACAGATGGACAGGACAAAAAAAATTACATTTAATGTTATTTCCTATCTTGACACTACTTACTAAATTATCTTTTGCACATCTATCACCCCCCAAAACAATATTTAGAACTGATATTAATCTAGTAAATATTAATGTTGCACTTCAGAATAAATTTTCCTATCAGTGCAATAAAGGAAAGGGAACGAAGACTCCGATTATTCTCAGTCCCTGTTGTACAATTTCCAACTTTCTTAGTTTGGTTTCTGAAGAGTTCAGAATTAAGTGGTGTCAAATAAAAAGGTCTGCAGCAAGACTGTGTGAAATTAAAATTTTAGGATGCTGAGTATTGTTCAAGCCCACCTCTTTTCACTGCCCTTTTTTCAACTTAAACTCTGTTGCTATACATAATCAAAACACATTTTTAGACAAATCACTCAGTTCGAAAACATTTTTCTTAGGCACTGCTGCTCGTAGCTGTGGTCTTAAAGCATATAAATCAACTGTTATGACAGTCAACCTATCTTATTACTTCAAGCATAACATTTACATTATTTCCTCCTGAAAATAAAATTTTGGTGAAGTGCATGCAGTCCTTATTTCTGCATGTTTATTATTAACAAATTAAACATGTCTACCAGCAAAAGAATTGGTCTTGGATCACTAAACGATAGAGAAACACAGGAAGTCTAGCACTTGCTTAATAGCTTTTCCAAAAAAAAAATCTGGCACGCTGCAAGAGTTTTTCAACATGACTCAGCTCTAGTAAGGACATTAAAGCAATTAGCAAACAGAAATTAAAACATGCTCCTGCAGAAGCAAACAAAAGCTAGTCCATGCTGCATGCAGAGCACAGCTCTAGCTTTGATACTCTGAATTTGCTATTAGCAACCATCAGGAGCCTGCTGACCTGTTTTTGTTAAGATGTGCTTGACTCGATATAGTAGCTCTCCAGCATTACAGCTAATGCCTCCTTAATCAAAGTCAAGTCCTTTGAATCCTTTTCTTTCTGCCAAATCAGAACAAGTTGCAACACTTCAAATAAGAACATGGGGAAAAACTTCAAAATAGATCATCCTTTCACATTCTTAAAAATAAATTCCTACAAAAGTAATAAAACACACTGTGGGTACTAATTAACAAGGTCTGGTAAAGCTTTGAAAAGCCCACAAATGCTTGAAAGGAGAAACTGTTGCAGCTAGAAATTACTGAATCTGAACACTAGGACACAGATTCATTAAGTTGTTTCTTGGCAGAATAAAAAGGCATCATCATCCAACTATGCTGCGAGAAAGGGAAACCGAAAGGTTGTCTGGCGCTCTCCGAGAGACCCGGCACTGCAGGGGCGCGTTCACAGGAGTGCTCCTAAAATCGCTGGAGAAACAGTAAGCTCCACCTCGCTATCCCTCCCCCAGCTCCTCCGCAACTGTGGCAAATCAACATAATTCCCCTGTCACGCCTGCACTGACCTATGAAATACACCAGCAAGGCGCTGAGAGTGGAAGCTTCAGTCACCCTTGTACATTGGATATGGAAGGAAAATTGTAAAAACACTTTTGTATCAGGGATTTTCTTAAGTTCTAATGTTGAAATACAAAATAGAAACTACAAGGTCCAGCAAGAACAACAAACCTCACAGACGTATCTACTTTAAGCAATTTCAGAGTTATAAAACTTGCCAAAATACTTTTGATCAGAACCAGGTTCTGGTTTTTGGATTCCTGACCACATGCAAGTTAGACTTGCATACTTTTAACTAGGTCAGCAGCCTTGCACAGAACTGCATTCATAAAGTTGTGTTAAGACACCAGCTACTGAAGATGACTAAATTAGCTGCTCTCCACCCCATTCTCAAATAGACACTTGCATCTATTGTCCTCTAGCTATACCCTTTACCCTCCAATATTTAGGATATTATTTTTATACTGAAACATGGAAGATCAAAACAGCAAGATGGGGCATTGAAGTCCTTCTTCAGCCATTCCAATAGTTGCATAACATCCCATCAGTAACATATGATGAATTTCAGCAAAACCAATTTTAATTCGAAATTTGGAAAAGTGTATTTAATAATAATATTCCATATAGCAATCTGTCATCTAGTGGATTTAAACATTTGCTAAAAAAAAGATATGAATGAATGATCAAGTTAAACAATATTTTGGGGTCATATATTGTGGTGTTTGATATTTTAAGTGACTAACTTTAATGCTGGCCTTAGAGGTTGTTATATTTCTGGAGTATTTTGTTTTTCCAGATTTTGTAAGATGTACAGATAGTTAACTGCAAAGCACTATAATAAGTGTTAGAACACATATTAAACTGAATTTTTTAGAGTTGCTCTTCATACACCACTATGCAAAAATAACTTTTGAAAAGAGGTAAAGTGATTAGTTTTCTTCTAAGCAGGACTTCTGTCAACACTAAAGTTCTTTATAAACATGAACAGCTAAGCTCCATCTTGTTTTCTACATCACAAAATCCTGGTAACATCAATGGTGGTTTTGGGCAGGTAAGAAATGCTACATCAGACTCTAGTTTTCTTTTAAATCTAAACCTAAACCTTTCTGTACATATTGTATAGCTGCAATAGCTATAAAAACTAGATGGGTTTTGTTTATTTGCAGGTGAATAGCTGAAAATAAATTTCTAAATGTCCTGATCAATAAAAAGTTAATCTCTCAATATTTTCAGGGCATTACGTTCATCATCACAAAATTAAAGAAAGTTATGATGCCATTATTTTAAAAAAAATGCACCTCCAGTTCTTTGTTCCTGTCACTTCTGAAGCTGCTGTTTCAGTCTGCTGAAAGGACGCATTTATGAACATAGCTACAAGCTTGTACTCTTTCTGGTGGGAGAAAAAAAATAGATGAATTGAGAGCATTTTTTTTTGTTTTGCCTTGTGTTGGTTCTAAGTTTTCATAGATACTTGTATAAAAGGTGAGAGATCCTATGTAAACACATGCACGCATATGCTTTCTATCTTCATCTTTAGTAAGTGCATTATGCCTAACACTAACAGATGGCTGATTACCTTCCACTAATCACATAGGCAATCTCACTTTCCCCTGGTTTTCCGCTCAATCAGATGCTAACACTTTTATGCAAAACACAGAATGTGTGTGTCAACCGCAATATAGTTCATCAATCACCACAAGCCTTGAAAGACTTCTCTCACTCATTCTGCACCCCAATTATTCACATTTTCCTCATTTATAAAGTGCAGGCCATATTCACTCTGCCAGCTATCAGATCATCCACATTTTCCTCCAGCAGCAGTTGGTTCCTGTCAAACAAAGATTTATTAAGCATTTTAAGCCATATAGTAGTCCAAGCATTGATCAGTGGTGCAGACACTGGGTTGAGTGAATGTTAATGAGTTCTAATTTTTCTTACTGTCACATATGGTTAAAATCAGCCATAAGCACTATACAGCCACCTGTCTGTCAAGTAAACAATTCACTTCATTCTCCAAAATGGCCCAAAAAGCCCAGAGAAACTACATCATTAAATAATTATGTCTGCTTGCTGACTTCAAAATCTAATGATGCAAATTTTAACATCAGATTTAATGAGTTCATTGATGCTGTGTTTTCTTAAATAGTTAAAATTAGTATCTCACACCACCAAGTTATATTTTCATTTCTTTTCCATTTCAATAGTCTCATGAATTCTCTGCCAAGTTATGTCTCATTATGTCTCTCCTTGAAAATGCAATCTACTGTATCTATTGCAAAGATAAACGGTGTCAGTACACCAAAAAATTGAAATACATCATGTCAGCAACTACATATAGAGCAACTTGGATTTAATATTGCATTAACACTATCCATGCTACACTGATTCTATTGCAGATTTCCTACATGACTTAAGAAATACAACAATTTCAAAAAGCTTCCAAAGAACTGAATTCTAAGAGAACCAATTTAGTTTTTTCTCTTCATATCATTTCCTGTGAACAAGTTTCAAAAATACCTCCCTTACAATTATGTTACTATTACACCTAAAAATCTGAACAAATCTGCCAAGGGAAAAAATATTCATTTAGCACTGCTGGGCCTCCTGTTTGATGTGTGTGGATTCTTAGAAGGTATATCTGATAAGGAATATGATGGTTCCTAAACTCCTGCAGGATACCGACCAAAGAGCCTTGCATAGTAATGCCAATATTAAGCCTGAACATTAATGTGAATCATGATTAAGATTTTTAATGTGATTGACTTAAATTCAATTTAAAAGTCTACCCCCAAGGCTTTAATGGCAGCAAAGCCAGACCACCAATGATTAACTGTGAAAATCCCACCATGGTTATCTGCATTACTGATAATGTCTATAAATCATGATTGAAGACACTGCAATGACTCAACGTGCTCTTCAGTATCTTCTATTTCTAATACAAGGTGAAGATCAAGGTAAAAACTTAGAACTTACAAGGCAAGTGTTTACCTAGAAATTGGAAATTGTTGTGGCAAATCAGGGCGAGCAGAAATTCTGCCAAAGGATTTAGCAAAGGGTCTGTCTGAAATCGATGGGATAGTAGGAGTGACTATGAAACAAACTGATAGACCACAGGGTCTAGGCATTATATACCCAGACAATCTACAAGAAGCCAAAGGTGAAAGAGCCAAATTGCTGAATGTGGTGTGCATGACCTTTCACTCAAAACACCTTTGGTTCTCAGTATACAAATTTTTACAGAAAGGCTCTAGAGGATCTTTCCACATGCTGATTTTACCAGGAAAATTAGTAGAAGCTGTAGCAGAATGAGGCAACACCCCAAAAAAGTACCATTTTTTAGAAGATGAGCCTCCACTGCTTTTGAAGAACCATGCTATTGGAGTTTTCCAAACAGATCACAAAATCATTCCAACAAGACCCAATGCCAAAAGCTAAAAGAATCTAAATAGCCACAGGATAAGGAGGAAGGTCCTTGAATGGACAAATAGTTGAGTAAAAGGCTAGAAACTGTAGCAATTAGTGGACAGTGGAATGGAGAATGAATGGAGACTAATGGAGATCACAAGCAGCGTTTCACAGAAATCTCTGCTAGGCACTGTGCTTCTCAATATACTGAGAAATGATGTGAAAAGACAGTGAACAGCCAAGTGAAAAATATGCAGAAGGCACTGAAATACTTGGGACAAATTTAAATTCTGAGTAAATGCAGGACCTTACAAGATCAAAAAAATTAGCAATAAAATATCAGATTAAACTCTAAAGTTATGTGTATGAGAAAAAAAAACCACAAAAAACAAAAAAACCAACCAAAAACCAAACAGTCCTAACTGCATGTATAGAATGAGCTCCAAGACGAATGTCGTGGAAGGAAAGCTATCAAAGTTTCATAAAAAACATCAGCTTAATACTTAACAGCAGTCAAAAAGAAAATCATACTTCAGGAACACTCAGCAAAGGAATAGGAAGTAAAGCTGACAAAAAAATACTTGCATCACTATATAAATCCACAGTACACATCTGGCATGTTAGGTGCAATTCTGGTCCCTTCATCACAAAGGGAATATAGTTGAACTGGAAAAATATTCAAAAAAGGCAATTTGAAGGAATAACAGGAATATGTAGTTGCCTCTGTTCAACTGAAAAACTGAGCAGGCTGAGACTCTCAGCCTTGAAAAAAAGGTGACTTAGGAGGATAGGACAGAGATCACAAAATACAAGCTTCAGACCATGCTGTTCAGAACCTTTAAATTTTGCTTTTTTTTCACAACCTTCATTCTTCAAAAGAACCTCAACCTTCTGTCAATGGAAGCAGGAGTGATTGAAGTGGAAGACCACTCAGGGCCTCAGTCATTCGCCCAACCACCAAATATATCTAAGAGAGTGCTTCACCCATTCTGCTTGCCATGGTTTTGCACACAGTTCTCCAAAGAAGGACCTGGAAGATCCAAGCAGGACCCCTTTCAGGAACAACTTGACAGAAGACCTTAACCTGCAAACAGCTTCTTTTGAAAGAAAACACAACTGGAAATTTCAAAGAGCAAAGAATCCTGAATTCACCTCTCCCAAGGCCTCAGATCATTCAGTGTCTTCAGCTGCTCCAATAAACTCTACATCCCTGATCTAAATTAATTTCTGTATATATATATAAAACTACAAGTATGATAATCTATATAAATAAAAGATTTGGGAATAAATCCAGCATACTTATCATATCAACAATTTGCAACTGTATTCTCAAGTCCAAGAATTTCACAGACTGTGGAAACTGTACAGTAATATGCCCCTACAATTCACGGTGGATTAAAACCAGAAGCAGAGTTCTGTTTCAGAAAGAGTTCACACCTCAAGAGGTACCAACTGTGCATCTTTACACAAGCATCAAGTTTATCTAAAAATATATCCAATAGTTCTAGTCCAGCATTAACTACAATTATGCTCAAAAGGAACAGCTAGAGAAAAAAAACAAACAAGCAAAAAACCCCAACCCTATATTTAACTATTCCTCTGAAATTAATTGAGTATTGGAATTGTCACACTGAACCTAGAAACCACCATGGAGAGACAGGAGTAAAATCATAGAACGGTTTGGGTTAGAAGCGATCTTAAAGATCATCTAGTTCCAACCCCCCTGCCATTTGCTTCTGTTTAAGTCTGCTTTGATAAAAACTGCTTCAACTCAGTAATTTCAGTTTTATGACTAGGTCCCCTCCAAACAGAAACAACCAAGACATTAAGCATTAGCTAACTGCTCGAGCAAAGCAGCAGTAAGCAAACAATCTGCAGTAAATAAGTTATTTCTGGAGAGCTCCCAGGTGTGTTTCATTCAAAAGTTGTGGCCTACTTAAGCTACATTCTGGTTATATTGTTTTTCTTTCTGCATTGCCCATGAAAATCATTCTGCTGTTTGAGCAATCCGTGAGCAGCATCTGAAACAAATAATTGACTTACTCAGCAGTAAGGAGGAGCAGCTGAAATAAATTTGAGGGAAGCCATTTCAAAAGTCCCTGAGATTTACCTGTTTTAGGTCAGATATCAGGGCCTCAGGACAAGAAAAAAAAAAAAAAAAAGAAAGGTGAGTGGTCTACCCCATAAGTTCAGGAAAGACAGTGATGAGCTTCAGTTATTCTAGAGCCTAGTAACAGAAAATATCAGACAGGGATATTCCAGCTGCTAGAAAGCTACCAGCAGAAACAGTGGAAAATGCTGGAAATGTCTGTGTTCCCAGCAGCTGTAGAATTAAGTACTATTTATAGACCCTGCCACAAATGATAACACTTTTTCATGAAAAATCTTGAAATCAGTGAAAAGCCTAAAAGGGAGGGAGAGATGAACAGTCTGCCAGGAAGATAATTTTCTTTGCAGTTGCCAAACGCTGATACAATTAAGATGACATGGATGTTTTCTGCATCACTCTTCTAATTGGTAACTACACCCCTTGATAATATTTTAAACAGAAACAGATGCTTCTGTCTTAAATTTATTTTGCAAAGCAAAAGGAAAACTGCATCATGGACAAATGAATGTGTTTGTCCTTTATATGGAAAAAAATTATTTTACAAGGATTACAGATGCTTCTTTGTGGAAGGAAAACTATGCTATTCTATAACAGCTTAAAACTCCTCTAAGCTTAGTATAGTAATTTATAATGGACAGTGTAATTAGATAATTGTCTTTCCTGACCTTGTTCTTTCATTCACTAACAAACATTTTCAGAAGGAATAAAATCATACTATGATATGGAGCATATAATAGGAAGGTAGGGCTTTCAGTAACATGGAATACACTTTCCTGCTTCCTAGTGCTGTCATTCATGTTCTCCATTGAGCAGATGAAGAACAAGCCACGTGAGACACCTTCACTCCACTGCTGATTCCGCATTTGCTGAATGCGCAAATCACCTCCTGGTGCCTCTGTTTCCATCCTTTGATGAGCAAGTTCCTCAGGCTAATAACTCTTTTCAGTATGCACCAAAGGTAACAAAAGGGGGCCCATTTATATCTGGGAATTTTAAGCACTGAAGGCAGTAAACAATAACTTGCTGTGAAGAAAAGGGAAAAGCAAAGTAACAGCCACTCTGAACATACAGGACTTACCATCTTTCCTCCAGGCAGCACCAGTTCATTCTCTAGTAACAATGAGACACAGTGATACACTTTAAGTAGAGAAGTAGGGACACCTTATTTATGAAAGGCAATCCATTTCCACTCCTATTAAATAATTAAAATGGAAGACATATATTTGCTAAGCAACAACAGTTTCCAGGGTTCTTTTCTGGGAGAAAAGGATCCCTTGTCACTTGCTTAAGTAATATGAAGCTATGAAAAAAAAGAGTAAATACAAAGACCTAGTACAGCTCCTCCAACCTTAACTCCACCCTTCTTGCCTATAACTTTTTCTTCTTTCTACTGTAATGTGTTTAGCAATCTGTTTGCACGAAACTGGGAATATGAATGCTCTTGTGTACTTGTTATAAATTACACCTGATTTGTTACCTGGGCTTATTCTTTGCTAGAAGCCATCTTGGAAGCCAGATTTCAAAAGCAGTTTTTTCCATTTTGATTATCATATTCAAGTATTTATGATGGTGATTTTATTGTCTCTTCAGTTAGTATAAGATCATTAATACTCACTATTATCAATCACAGCAGTTTTGGATGTTATAAAAAGTCTCTGAAGATTCATTGCAGTTTTTTCAAATGTATGTTTATGGCATGCAGCTCTTCAGAGATTATTTGTGGGAAGTGCTTTAAAAGGAGGAAGTATAGTTCTTAAGCACTTTTAATATTCTTATACAAGATGTTACATTTGATTAAAACAGAGAAAGATTGCTGATGGAATTAGCTAAAATCTCCATTATGAGAAAACAGGAATTCAAAGAAATAAAATTTACCTAAATTTATGATAAAATTATACTAATTTCATTTATTACCTATACATTTGTATTTATATGTGTATTTATTAGTGCTTGTAAGTTGCAAGTTCAACATTAACGACAGATTGACCAAAAATGCATATACAAATATTTTTAAATTAACTATACTGTCACGGTCTTGCAAGAAGTGTAACAACTGAAAACCACAGGAAAAGCAGCTGCAACTTCACCAAGAACTGAAGAATGCAACTGGAGAAAAAAAAAGGATTCTTGTCTCATCTCATTCCCTTACCATCACCTGGGCTTACACTTAGACGCAGTCATGAAACATAGTATTACACAACCCCCATACAAACAGCACATCTGTATCTGACCTGAATACCAAGTGTTCTCCCATAAGTTTGATCACATCTGTGTTCAGATTAGTATTTTCAAGTTCTTATAATGTTAACAGCTCTAGACTCAGGTTTTCTTTGTGTTCTTTTCCCTTCAATATTTTAATCACTTTATTTATATCTGACTTACTAAGAATCTTGGCATACATCAAAGCTGTTCTAGAGAAATACCAAATCATGTGCTTAATTGAATTATGCAAATTGCCCAGCTAAAGTCATATATGATATCTGTTTGTGTGTCTAAGATCTTGGCTCTGTCAAAGCACTTTTATAGCTAAAGGCAGCATTTTATAGCTAAAGGCAGCATTAACCTCATTGCTGCCTTTTAAACTCACAACACTTTACTGTCAGGTGAGCAGAATTAGAACCATATTGGGTATTTTTGAGAATGTCATCTCACATTTTCTGTAGCCACAGGCACATCTAGAATGATCCAATACCCATAAATACATTAAAAATGATAACTACTAGGATTTATTATACAAATCATTCAGTGTTTGTGGCTGACATTCTAGACAATTTCTGAAAACAATTCCACTCACTTATAGTGGAACTGATTGGAGGGACTGAACTAAATAAGCATAGTATATATTGCTTTATGCAAAAACTAATAAGGACTGACGGTAGTAAAACTTACACAGGCCTTTTATAAGTGTGTTACAAGCAAATTTAGGTGTTTCCTTCTTTGCAGTGCCAAGAAAGAACCAGAACTGCAAATCCATCTCTAGATTTTCTTGATACTGTAATTCACTAGTGTTCACTGCCTCAATGCCATTCCATGATCCTGCATTTTTATCCCTCCCTATTCCATTGAAGAGCACATACAGGAATAGTGTTATGAGCCTTGAGAGGGGATCGTACTTGATATATAATGATATCCCATGTTAGTTTATTTAACATCCCTTTATGCAAGCCATAAAAACATACATAACTAAAAAGCAGTTGCAATCTGCTATTCAGTAACTCAGCAGTGAGAAATTATTCTAGTCACTTGCCAGATAAAGGGAAGGTTTGCAAGAATATAACAATAAGTAACTGAAAAAAGAGTCAGTCATGGGAGCGTGAAAAAAAAAAAAAGAGTAAAAACATGAGTGAGTCTCAGAAGCAACTTATTACTCCTAAAATTAGTTTATCATGGGTTCTTCTTAAACCCACCTACAAAAACCCCTCATATCCAGTAATTCTTAAGTTGCAACCATTTTCCCTACCTGTATCAGCCCATTAGATATGAAAGACCACAGCTCATTTGTTCAAACATCAGCACCTAGGACCATACCCTTTCAACATTGTCCTGGGTCTAGCTGGGATAGAGTTAATTCCTCACAGAAGCTGGGAGGTGGGTATGGCCAAAGGGATATTTGATACCATGCTGACGTCATGGCCGGGTCTTGGGGGGACGGAGCGGTTGGTTTTGTGAGGCTCCCAGTGGTGAGATATTCATTGTATCAGTGTTTCCATTGTATTTTATACCTTGTCTTATTGTTATATTCTCTTTCCTTTTGTTTTCCTTGTGTGGTGTTATTAAAAATCTGTCGTTATCTCAACTCACGAGGTTCCATCTTTTTTTCTTTTCTCTTACCCTTTCCCATCTTACCGGGAGGGGAGGGGGTGGGGGGGGTGGTCACGAGCACGTGGTGGTGGTCCTCACCCAAGACAAACATCTAAGATACTTGTATGGGACTGGTAAGTATGACAGAGGAGCTATTGGAAAACGGTGACCTTCCAGCTGGAGACCAGGTAGAATATTCTAGGGTGGTGCCGCTCTTACTTTGGAGACAGTCCCAACTCCACCAGACCTTTACAATCCCTGTTACGATTCTGTTTCCCTCCTCACACTAAGTATGAATCACACATGTGCCAGCATTGGGCTCACACTGCTCACCAGAAGTAGCGGTACACAGCAGGAGAGGATGTGCGGTGCCCTCGCCTGCAGAGATCCCCACCAGCTAAAAGCGTTAGAGCTGCCACTGCTCTGGGGAACATCAAATTCCTGTTGCCAACTGAATCAAGTCCAAACAGCCCATGTTATGGTGGGCACACCTAATACCTCACACTAGAGCACGTTTTTATCTGCTCATCTACCTTTGGCCTCATTGCGTTCAAAGCATACACCCTAATTGAATCACACTCCAAGGCCCCACAGTGTTATGTCCTGAGTCTCTTTCTACTCAGCACAGATGAGAATCTTCCTTGTAAATTGCACATCCAGCTGGAAATCTTCTTCATCCAAACTTAGAAGGACTATTTTTTCAGCAATCTAGGAGAAATATGTATTCCTCTGAAATAATGCATATTACTTTGTTAACAATTAAATATTCTGCTCTAATGGACAGATTCACTTTAGAGAAATTTAGTCATATTTCAGCTGTCAGTCTTAAATTTCTCACTATTGTTACTTTCACTTTTTGTTAAGGGATTTGCTGCCTTTTCAAAATTGATATGCTATACTGTTCATAGTATTGCACATCTGACTGCACATACAGTATTAAAGAAGGCAAAAAGGAACACAGAAACAGTTCAGCTAAATTCAGTCTGAAATATTATTCAAAAAGATGAACAGTACAGTAGAATTTTTTTGGAAATCCAGTAATACATTTTAAAATGAGCTTGAGATTTACTTTGTATCACAAAGCTGTTGAATGTACTGTCAATACTATTTTCATGATGACTTCAATATCTTTTCCTTGAATAACAAATGCTTCCAGATGAGTTACACACTGATCCTGGGAGAAAAGTGAGCCATCAGTGGAAAGAAATAATCATAGAATCATTAAGGTTGGAAAAGACCTCAAGGATCATCAAGTCCAACCCAACACCACCTAACTCACTAAACCATGTCCCTAAGCACCACATCTACACATTTCTTGAACACCTCCAGGGATGGTGACTCCACCACTTCCCTGGGCAGCCTGTTCCAATGCCTGATCACTCTTTCAGTGAAGAAATTTTTCCTAATATCCAGCCTAAACCTCCCCTGGTGTAACTTGAGGCCATTTCCTCTTGTCCTATCACTTGTTACTTCAGAGAAGAGGCCAACACCCACCTCACTACAATCTCCTTTCAGGTAGCTGTAGAGAGTGATAAGGTCTCCTTCTCAGCCTCCTCTTCTCCAGACTAAACAACCCCAGTTCCCTCAGCTGCTCCTCATTAAGACCTGTGCTCCAGACCCTCCATGAGCTTTGTTGCCCTTCTCTGGACCCGCTCCTGCACCTCAATGTCCTTCTTGTGGTGAGCGGCCCAAAACTGAATACAGTATTCAAGGTGTGGCCTCACCAGTGCCGAGTACAAGGGCACAATCACAATTAATGAGGGAATTAATTCTGCTGCTGTTTAGAACACAAACAAGGCAAGAAGGAGGACGTAAAAGCATTTGACAATGAAATCTTTCAATTGGTAACCTACAGGAATAGTTTTTAAATTATGTTAATTACAAATATTATGTTCGTATCAAACTGCTTGGATTCACTCCATTCTGGTTGTTCATTAATTAGATAAGAGCATTAACCAAATGCAGTTGAATATTTACCCTACAAAATGAACCAAGTTTCAACTTACTACTTCATCAGTAAGGATGCCATACTTACTATGTACATACAAAGATGTAATAAAACTAGTAAAATTTTTTTTAGTGTATACAAGTATCTGGACGAACAGTGCTTTATGAACATCACCTAAATTTAATTCTCTAAATATAAATAGACGTTAAACAATCAGAAGTATGTAGTAACAACAAAAGAAGAGGTGAACTTTGGCATTTGCTGTTGCTCCCAGTAGGAGTTTCAACATGTCTTGTTTCAAGAATCTTTGTTTGTGAAAGCATCCTTTTGCATTAATATAGCATGACAGCAATTGGCATTATCTTCTGTAACACTTAAGACTCCATTTTATCCTGATGTTACCAAGCAGCTTCAGTCAGAATAGAAACGAGCTTTTTGCCTACCATAGAACAGAGACAGAGGACAGTACTAAATACTAACTCAAAAAGTTTAGTGAAACAGTAGCTCTTTAGCATAATACACAGTGACAGCCTTCACCATTGCTCTGCTGCCCTGAATTTCTTTCTGGTTGAACAAATCTAGTCATCTTTAAAAGATACAAGTGAAACACGCTTGGAGATAGGAAATGCATTTCTCCAGTGAGGAAAAAAGAAACAAGCTGAAATAATGCAAGTTTTCCCATAACAGCATACCCACTTTCTGAGATGATTACTTCTATTCAGGCACGTAGGCAGGGTTTCCTGTGGCAAGAGTGAGCGCCTGTTAACCCCAAAGTCATGCTTACAGTGATGAAAGATAAACACTGACAAAACACAGCGTTTTTTCAATAGAAATAAAACATATGCCAAAAAGAATTAAGAAGTGGCTGGCTAGTTGAGGGATCTTGGAAAGAAGCATTTAGTGGGGAATCAAAGTTGTTTTGAGTGAGATTCTACAGGGATTAGCAAAGTCCAATAGCATTTGACATTTTCACCAGTAATCTGGAGGCAAATACAAAAACACTGTTCATCTCAGAATATTTGCAGATAGATAGACTGGTGGAAAGCTAAAGAATGATCAGTCCAGGTCTGTTAGAACAAGAAGTCTCCCTTGTTTTTCCAGAGGAGCCCCACTTGGGGCTAAGATCATGCTTTTTGAAAACTAGCCCAAAAATAAAATGCCTTTTAATCTAGGCAAATACAGACCAGAGACCAAGGAATGAAATCGGTAACTAACATATGGAGAATCCTGACTCAGGAAAGAAATTAAGGATTGTTAAGGGCAAACTGAAAATGAGTGCTACATGGTACGCTGTGATCACCTGAGTTAATACCATTTTAGGAACAAACCAGGAGCTGGGAACAGTAGAAAAAAAACTCTCACTACCTCCGAATACAAGTAATAGTGAGAATGGAATGCTGTATGGAGGTGTGGTATACACATTTCCAAAAATATGTTGAAAAACTGGAATGTGTGCGGCAAAAGTCATTGAAATAATAATGGAGAGAGAGAGAGACTCTTAAAACTGGAATGCATAAAAAGCTTTATCTTTTTAATGTATCAACAGGAAAACTGAGGGACATTTTCCTTGAGAACACATGTACCTCCAAAAAGGAACATGTTTCCTATTGAAAAGCAGAGGAAAACTCAGGTGTGAAAGTTGAAGCCAGTTCAAATTATGCAAGAAGTCTCCAGCAATAAGGGCAATTAATCATGATAATCAAATTTCTAAGAAAAAAAGGTGGAATCTCTGCCTGTTGCTGATCAAGAAAGGAAGGTATCAGTTGGCCAAATGAAAGTTATTGGGCCCAAATTTAGGCTAAAAACTAACAAGTTTAAAACCTAGAAACTGTTCAGGAAAGAAAATTGTCAGAAAAGACTGCTGGAAAAGAAACTGGGATTTCTGTAGTCAGTATTCAGACCCTTAGGCCATACTGCATTTCACAACACTATAGTAAAGAACGCTGAACTACCAGGAAAATAAGCATCTGACTCCTGATCACGCTTTAAAGAATTCTTGTTTTATCATCATTATTGTTCTGAATATTTAACACCATTTCATTTCTATAACCTCTCTCCCCCACCAACTGAAGAGATTCATTAATAAACACATGTTGCTTTGTACACAATGGATTTCACCATCTGCCAGCATGTCTGAAATATTTTGTGGGAAAAATAAAACTTCATTCCAAATCATTTCTGAAGGCAAAAGAGACTGAAATGAAAGAAGCGCTACTCTGAAAACAGTTTTTTATGGGTATTTTTTCTTTCTCTTCACCTTTCTATGTTTCTACATTTAGAAAATTCAACTAAAAAAACAAATTTGGATTAAGAATTTTCTTTGGATGCAGTAAATAAAATGATCCAATAAAATTCCAACCACTACTTTTTCTCAGAACTTCAGAATATAGACAATGAAAGTATAATCTTTAGGATAGCCTTTAAATATTCTTTCCTGAAGTGGAGCAGAACATGACTGATAATGCAGTGAGCCTATTCTGGGTGCCTTCATTTAGGCTACATTACTCAGTGTATCATGCTGGTTTAATTCAGCCTATTGATAATACAAATTTCTGACACTGAAAATAAGTTTCTAAAAGATATGTTTATAACAAATTGCAGAGAATAGCTCTGCTTCCAGAAGTGCAGAGTCAGAGAGTCAGGAATAGTTATCCTGGGTATTACATCCCCTGCAAACACTGCCTGACAGAGAGAGGGAAAAATAGACCTCTTCTTCCATTTCTATACTTACGTAAGTTCCATACTTACGCTCATTTCAAAGGCATTACGATATATTCTGTAATTACAACAATCTTGTATCTGCAGTCTATATTACTCAAGGTTTCATTCTGCTAGATGTTTTTTCATTTGACATTGAGGCAATTGAAAATTCACTGATTCACAGAACTGAACACACCATCTTTGAAGAGCTGCAGCCTTGTTTACATGAATATGACTCTAGGAACAGCAAGTCTGCCTGCAGTTCCTGTAAAACTGCTATGACATGCCATGTGATTGTTGTCAAACCACAACCATCATATATATTATAGGCTCAGTTTAATAGATTTCAGAATGAGGGATTTATACATTCAGTTCTGCACTCCACAAATTGCACATTGGATCTTTTCTGTCGAGCTTCAGAGTAAAAGAATAGCAAAGCGTGTCTCAGCCTTGAAAAAAACATAACCGTGTCTTGGGGGAAAAAAGTAGACACAACCTCTACAAGATCTGAGCTGACACCAAGCAAGAGAACATTGGCATGGCTGAACAGTAAGAATTTATATCAGTTGCCATTACCACAGCTTTTGTTTGTATAATATGTGATATGGATCTGTCAATGCCTGTTTGCAGTGGGTATAAGCAGTCCTGATGCATTTTGCACTCCAAGCTCAAAAGTTTTGCATCTTGTATTGTTGGCAGTTGTTCATAGCAGAGCTGTGCACCCTCCTGAGGGAACTGAGCTGCAGCCTCCCCCATCAGCCGGTGGGTAGAGGCACTCCTGTCACATACCTGGGCATGCACGTGTGTGCCCTGCCACGCAACTGAATTTTTGCCCGTGACACAGTTGGCTGCACACACGTACCTCACAATCTTGTGAGCTGATGTACCATGCCTGAGGGACTATTGGAGACCGTGCTGTCAGTTGCTTGAACAAGTCACAAAAACTGCGGCCCCAAGTCCAAGATTCCTTCAGGAGGGAAGGTGACAGAGGGCAGTTGGTGGATCGAGCAGACAGCTGATCACGGGCTGCTTGCCTCTGGAAACCCTGCTCCAGCATTTCCTCTAGGACACAGCAACAACAAGGGGGGAAATTTCTCCTCTGCCTCCAGGGAGAGCAATCAAATATTGTTACATTGCATTTCACAAAACTCTCCTCCAGTCCAAATTAGGAAAAATTTAATTATTTGTGTACCTCATATGCCAGACATACATGTGATATCCATGGGCTGGGCAGCAGGTGGGCTGATACAGGCGCTATGGGGGTTTTCCAGTCTGATGTTACTGTGTACAAAGCTGAAACCCCGAGCTACAATACCGCCACTGAGGACACATGGAAAGGGCTGTGTAACCTTGTTGCTACCCTACACCCAGCTTCCCTAGCGCCAGAGGTACCCGCTTTGCACTTCCAGCTGTGCAGGCCCTGGTAGTCAAGACTGCACGCCTGCTACAGACTCTGCTTTCAGAACCCTAAATTTGCCACCAACCCACATTAATTTGAAAAGTCATAACAGATTTGCTAGGCTTTTGTACAGCATTAGTATCATTTTCTTTGACGGTCCTTTATAACCACAGTTGTCAGTGTTCAGCTATCACTTTTATGATATCGTTATGTCACGGACCATTAACACAAGTTCTCTTTATCACCTCATTTGTATATTTTAAAGTTCATGATGTACTATAACTCTTTAGCACGATGCAACCATTTTTACTGTGTTCAACTAAAAACTGCCCTTAAAGACAGACTTATTAATCACTGCTTTCCCTGCACCCCCCCAATGTTTTGTTTAAAAAAAAAAAAGTCTTTACTAAAAATCTATGCAATAGCTCCTGTCTGCATATGTGGCTTGTTAGTAAAGCAAAGATTAATAAAAATGTATTTCCTCTAAGAAAAAGATTTGCAAATTTTCAAGGCTGTTTGCATTTATATTAATTTAAAAAATGTGTCAGAAAAGTTGTAAAATCCGGACAGGCAAGTAAATCCTGCTCATCTGTGTACATCTCGGATATCTGAATTTTCCCCTGGAGTGTTATTCTTACCAAGTTTGTCTGAAAATGAAATCAGGGAAGTGTTAGTTCAGAAGTTGGTACTTCACGTAACTAGCACAAATTTCACTATAGATAGATAAGATACTGCACACACTAAAAAATAACCATTTTCTGTACATGTCTGAAGAAGCTCCATTCTTTAGGCCATAATGTGGTAGGTACACATTATCCATGTTATATAGTGATTTGTAATGCAACGGGAAATTTACCAAGGTAAATTTGCAAAATCAGTATATGAAAACAGATATATCTGAAATAGTAATTTGTAAACTCACAAGCTATACTTCTAGATAGCATGTATCTGAAGATAAAACTGATAGAAAAGCCAAATGAATAGGGTGAGCATAAGCTACTTTGTATTATATACTAACACGAATTAGATTGTCTCATTTTCATGTATTCATCTAGATATAGGGACACTTCCACAATGTGTATATGTGCATATGTGCTTATTCTTGTGTCCAAGTCACTGTTTTCTGTTTCCCTTTACTCTTTCTACCTCAGCTATAACCTTTTCCAGTATTTCCATAATCTGATGTCTTAATCTACAACAAAAGTTTGTCTTTCATCCTTCCTCCAGACTGATGATATTTTTCTTTGCCATCATAAACACTTAACTGTGGTTTTCCCTTTTTCTGTATAACAGTAGCTGTATGTAACTATAAACACATTCAGGAAAACCATATAGTACAGTATACTGTATATTTAATATGTATAAACCAAGATATAAGTTTGGGGCAAGCCACTTCTCAAACAGATATTCATTTTATTTTGTACTTGTTCTAAAGTAGGTTTTTAGGTTTCACTAATTTTAACCTGCCCTCAGCTTTTATTTGTAAAGCTTATCAGATTAATATAAAAAAATTCCAATTTTTAAAAGTGTGGGTGACATTTATATGTCAAAGTATTTCTATGTACTGGACCACAGTTCATCAAATGAGATTTTCCCTAACCAAAAATTAAAGATTAGAGCAAGCGTTGCTATGTAAAAGATTAGCTTCAACAGTTGTGAAGCAAAACACAGAAGCCTAAGGTCTAATTTTATTCCGTTTTGCAAACAAACCATTTCTGGCTATTAAGAAAATCCAATGAATCAATGTGTTCTTATGTGATAACATGAACTAGACAAAACAGAAATTCAGTTTACCTACATACTACAGTCTGAGTAAAATAAGCAATGGCAGTAATGAGAAATAATTTAACTTTAATTCAAAAGTTTAATGAAATAACATGCTATAGAAAAGAATTGCAACAAAAAATTTAAAGTCAATACATTTCTTTAGCAGTTACTTTTATATATTACATGTTTTATTAGAAAATCAGAGGTCAGAGTGAACTCATATTCACAAGTGGGTTCTGTCAGTTAACAACTCCATCACTCACACATTGTTCTCATGGCTTACCTCATCACCTACATCACCTCAAAGAGTTAAAGTTTATGTTGCAATATAAAGTAAACTCATGGGCAGGGGAATGCAGGGGCAGGATAGTTTGTAATTTTTTATTTATTCTTTAAAAACAGATTAAGATTTGTGTTTGTACCTGTAAATCACTGTTTATGTAGTTATTTGAGGGACTCTGTTGTGGCAAAATCAGATCTAAATGTTCTTACAGAGTAATATTTTCTTCTTTTTTGTATTTTAGCCTCCTGCTGTTTTAACCGTTTCCTTTCAACTTTTTATTATCATGCCACCTGTGCACTACACTAAAATGCTAAGGATCAACGTCCCACTACATAATTAAATGCTCATTCATGAATGCCACTGCACTGCACCTTACATCCAAAAACAAACAAAAAAAACCCAGAAGCATCAGTAAGTTTAAAGAAGTTAATACATTCTAAGCTGTCAGACTGTGTAGTGCTAGATGGAATATCAATGCAATCTTACTTTAATACTGACAACACATTATAAATACTATGTCTATACAACATTTTGCATCCCCGGGCAGAGATAAAAAGAGGTTAGATATCACCTACATAGATAAAAAAAGGATAGATCAAAAAGACAATAAAATGAGATTATCATACCTGCTTCTGGTTGTAATAGCGTTTTGGTGATTAGCTTGTGATTACCTGAAACTGTGAGGTTGTAGGAAAACCACACAATCACTAACATTATCCAAAACTATTCCAAATCCCTTGGAAGTTTATAAGATTCAGAGCAAAGTACTTTGCATACACTAGTTTAGAGGTGGATGTTTATTCAGGCACCAAATTCTAACTAGCTGCTAATTTGCATCATCAAACTAACCAGCTCTTGAGGAGTCTGAAAACCCTAGCATCTGGCAAAATCTCTGAGGCAGCTATATTCCTGTTCCTGAGCATGAATATAGCCACCTAAATCTGCGCAATACTCACTGGTCATCTCGTACCTAGACCCCAGTTGGATGCATAAATTCCCTGATGTCCTCCATATAGCACCTGCTCCAGTGGATGCCATCAAAATATGTCTAAACTTTCAGAGACCGAACTGGAGTTTGGGGGAGTTGATTAAAGTTGCTTTCATGAGAAGTGAGACAGATTTAAATGCCCATAGTAGAAAAGGGAGTTAAAGACAGATTTCCAGCTTCCCAAGAGATAGCTTATCCTCTAAATTACTATGCTTGCAGTCCTAGCTCCTCTTCTTGAGCTGTTTCACCTGCCTGTAATAATTAAACACAAACTGAGCCGTACAACACAGGAGAACCACTCTCCAGCTACAGGTTTAAACAACTTATGTAGGAGGCTGAAGATTTGTATTTCATTCCCAAGGAGCCATTGATATCTTAAACAAAAAGGAGCAGATTGTAACATGAAGCCTTTTAGCCCTCTCCTTACAGCTTCATGCTTAGGACATTTTCCTGGGAGATGGACTCCAGCTATTCCTCCACTCTGTCTGTACATGGTACGAAGTCATCACCACTTATTGCAAGACAGAAAAAAAAAAAAAGTTAAATGCAAAGCCATGAGTATCAGAGGAGACAGACAGATAACTCTGAGCTGGGGGAAGGAGTTTGAAGTCTCTATAGCTTTCTTAGTATCATGATAATTTTGTTTTGGAGGGGTTTTTTACTTATGCAGCTCCTTGTCCAACATGCTGGACTCCATCAAATACTTTTTAGTCCTCCATGTGCCTGGAATTTAACATTATGAATTCTATAGGGTAGCAAGTTACATATTGAACTCGAGCAATACTCCCCTGCTCCTTTCCTTGCTCCTGATAATGCTGTAAAATGCTGCATTGTTCTTCTATTACCCTTTTTTAAAAAAAGACATGTTTTGTCTTTTCCAAAACCCACCTAATATTATGCTCAATCATGCTCTTACCTCCCACAAGTCTGTGTGCCTTGTATATAAGCATTACCAAGCATCACACAAAATGTGAAACTTTGAGGGTGAAAAATAATATTTAAACACTTTAAGGCCCCAGTCAGTCATTATTATTATTATCTAATCAAATGCTCCAAAGCTACAATCTGACTCTAAAAAACTTCCTTTTATACTTTCAGGTCGTAAGTCTGGACTAAAGCAAGAATTTCTTTGCCTACACTACTTACCCTGCTTCGTATAGGGACAAACAAAAAAAATTCATCATTTTCTATGAAACAAGTAAAATGAAAGAGTACATTTTAAACTTGGGCAGACAAGGACATAAGTGAGAAGAATATTATAGTAACTCATGACAGGTGTGAATATGACTGAAAAAAGTTTATAGGATCAGATGACAACCCTAACCACGAGCATGCTGCTAAGGCAAAAATTACACGTCACAATATCTTAAGAAAAGAATATTTATTGGTCCACAGCAAGGAAAAATAAGAATCCTGAACACACTTTTTCCAAAGCTGCAGCTATAGCCTAGCTATAGCCTCCAACATATGTGCCTTTCAAAGAATCTCTTGCTCTTTCAAAAGATTTCACTGGCTCTTATCCACTTGTTTTCAAACAGTTAGGCCAAGATTTTTTCCCAGGTTGTTCAGAGGAAAAAAGAGTACATAGCATAACAGAGATATGGTCTGGCATAGAAACTTGTTTCGGATTTGTGATCTTTTGTTTCTGCTCTTCACAATTAACATACACGTACATCTAAAGAAGTTACTTATGTAGGACTTATGCAAGTGTAGGGTGAAGGATGGTTGCTTTTTTAAAAGTAAAGACTGAAAAGTGATAGAAATACAACGCGAGATAAGCTGTCTCACCAAGGATCCCGCTTTAGGTACATCTGAACAAATACAATACCGTCTGGACCTCTTTTCTGTCTGCTTTCATGTGGCTATATGGTGAAGCTATCTGCTCTCTGTCCTCAAGACAAACACCAGAACTCACAGCTCAGGAGGAACAAGAAATAAAAGTGACTTTAAACTACCTTTGCATTTTTGAGTCCGTACACTGGAAGACATCCTCAGTCCCCAGAACACGTAACCCAAACAGCATCTGGGGACCTGTTCAAGTTGCAACAGCCTTCCTGAAGCACTGCCTTCTTTGGCCTATTCTCTGACCCCATAAAAGGATCTGTTTTGTGACCTTTACTCAGTTTCTTGCTTAACTACTCAATAATCCTGCAGAAGTACCATATCTATATGTATCTGCCCAGGGATTGGTTTGTTTTAAAATCACTGGCTTTTTGTTTACAAGAAAAATATACACCAGCATAGACCATCCACTAAAATTCTCTCTGGCGTTTTTTTATTTTGATGTATGCTCCTTTTTTATCCTTTCATAAACACCAGTAAAAATGCAATAGCTGAAAGGCTAAACAGAAGCCAGTAGTGTACTGTACGGATGCTTTTCAGTGGACAAAAAATATCTTTCTTTCTGAATAGAATGGCAACGGTCACAGAAATACAAATAAGGAAAAAAAAAACCACCCAGTTTTAAAAGCTTAGACCAGTTACTCATAGACAGTGACATTTCTAGGAGGCTCAAGGCAAAATAATATAGCTCCTTTACATCTAAAAACAAGAAACTGCGACAACTGCCTAGCTTGCTACCTCTCTGTATTGTCCTGCAACTTCAGCTGTAACCTGCAGCAGGTAACACCCTGGTGTAAACTGCTGTCCTTTCATGGGAAGTATACGCGAGATTCTGCATGGGTTAGAGCACAATGGAAACAAAGGTGATTCTCATTTGTTGCAGAAATCTGTAAAGGAAATAGTTATAGCAGGAAATGAAACAGGACCATACATTGTTGAGAAAGCTCCCTTCTGATAAGGATAAAACCCAGCTGTCAGCTGTCTCAAGCTGCAGATAAAGAACTGTAGGAGCCCCTGTTTGGGAGAGATCAGGATTTAACAAGGAGAAGGAAAAAAGATCACAATCGCACAGAGGAGTAGCTTTAACTGCTCTACCATGACCCTCACTAACTCAGGGACAGACTGCCTGCAGGCAGAAGTCTGCAGGGAGCAGGGAGGAAACGGCTGGAAGTTGTTTCCTGCAAGTACAAGTCTCTGAAGTAATAACATGTGGTGTTGGTCCTCAGACTTGTAACCTTGCCATGAAGGGCAGGTAAGAATTGTGTTCCTCCTATTTCTGGGTTTAGGAATGCTCTCTTAAATACATGTGTGTGTGTGTATATATGCTTTCTTTTACATTAGTGAAAGGAACTGAAACACAGGCTGAGCACAAGGCCACAGAGCAATCAGAACGGAGCATTCTCTGCAGTGAATCTTGCTGCTGTGTAAAAGTATACAAGTTATGAGTGATGGAGTATATCACAAAGGAAAAGGAGAAAAGAGCCATCTATGCAAATATTTTGCATGCATTAACTTAATGTTTATTCCTATAAAACACATTAAAGATGCCAAATTGTTTCTTTCCAAATAAAAATACACAGACAAATCTGTTTGTTTAGATTAACAGAAGATTGACTAACATAGTTTTGACAAAACTTTTCGTAAGTGCATTCAAATACACACAAAACCAGCATCACACTGGTCTATGTTTGCAGTAAGTCTTTAAGGAGTACACATAATGAGACTTGACATAGCTGGTAAATTTTGTGCACACCATGCTCTCAAAAACACATCATCTCTTAAAAGTCTCAGCTGTCTTCCTTTGACTCCTGTCAGAGTGATCATACGCCACCATAACTCATGGTAAACATATCAAAGAAGAAAAAAAAATAAATAAACCAAAAATCCCAAAAGGGCAATGTTTGGCATCACAAAGGCATGAATAAGGCATGATTTGATGCAATTGCATCATATCTTTACAATTTAGGTTCAAGTAGTTTACAGCAATCGGTCAAATGAAACCAAGAGAAACCTGTACTTGTGCAACTGAAATTCAAAGCAATAATGGATAGCTGTTCGAATGGCCATCATAATGTAGCCAAACAATCAAGACTGACTAATGAACCAATCTGGGGTCTTTGATGAAAGACTTCTGTAATGCATATGGGAACACTACATTGTAATGTTAATTGGGTAAATAACAGCTGGTAGGCAAAGAAGATCGCTGATACACTTTAACATCACAAAGAAGGGAACAGATACCCAAGACTTCTCTTCAGCACAGCATCATTCTAAAAAATGAGGCCACTTCTGGAAGTATGATTAACCAAATTAACTAGCATTTGTTTTTAACAGTACCATGGGCAAAGAAATTGAAGTGTTACAGGCTTTTAAATATTATAAATACATTAATGTTCTAGTTATTAGCGCTATATAAAATAAAATCCAAATTACTATGGTTTTGAAGTCTCCTCCCTTTCCTGTCTCTTCCACGCCTTTCCTTACAGCTTTTTCCAAAACCCATATACCTCTAAAAAAAAATCTATAAGCTCCAATGACATGTTATGACATGATTATTATTTTTTAAATAACTAAACATCATTAGGGGAAAAAAAGTAGAAAATAATTTACCTTGTGGTGACAGATCTACCAAAAACTGGTACTAGAAAATTATCTTTCTTGTTTCTATGACTCAGTTACTTCAACATCACTTTCAGACAAAGTAAAACATCGAGTATAAGTCAACAGCTACTGATTATCTTTCACAGTCTTGGAAAATTTGTAGAGCAAAAGTGAATTTATACTTTTGTACCATATGCAACTTACTGTAAGCCCATGAAAGAAACTCAAAGGATTATCATGTTAATAATGGGAAGTAAAGAAAAAGGGAAACAGCTAAGGTCCAACAAATAAAGTTGGCTCAAACTCCCGAGGCTTACTCAAGTAGAAGTAGTTGCTCTCCTCTAGAAACACCTATTATATAATCAGTTTTATTGCAACACTGATGTTGGTGCTCAGGCTACATAGGAGTACATAAAATATCTGCACATGTCATGCTAAACTAATATTTAATGGATCAGAATTTTGGAAATTTGTTGGAGGTAGAGAATGAAATACAGCATGTAAAACTCATTTTGGCTGTATTTTCTACTTAAGGTGCTCTTGAGAAAATTAAGAAATCTAGTCATAACAGCGTTTTTACTCTATAACTGACAAATAAGTTTGAACCTGTTACATACTTGAAAAAAAAAGAAATTTTTAGAGAAATTAATGTTCTGTCAAAATGCATGTAGTCTGAAGCTAGAATGTTGTTTTCTGATATGGGAAATCTTGCACTTTTTGTGAAACACTTCACTGCTTGAAAAACTGCAAAGAGGTCATCAAAAACAGAGGAAACTACTGAAGAAAAGGGGAAGAAACAGGTAGGAATCTTAGGAGTTATAACATAAAGCAAATCCTGCTCCTGTTCTAATCTCATTTTGCTGTTGAAATTAAAGCCTGAAGAATTATGGTTTTCCACTGTTGCTTCCCAGACATTCAAAAGATAATTGAAGCTGGGAGATAAAGTAATCATAGAAACAGCAGATGATTGTTTGGCAGCACCAATGGGTGCAACAGCTCGGACAAGCAGAGCAGAACATGCAAATACAGGCATACATGTTTATATATGCTTTCACTATGTGCACTTGCTGACATCAACACCAGCACTGAGGAATTTCAAGAAAAAGACAGTGTATTAAGGCTACTATCATCTATGTCACTATTCAAATCAGGAATTTTTTAAATCCTCTCAGTATTACAGGTCTGAAAAACTACCAAATGTTTGCAGGACATTACAGAAAGATTCATCTGTGACTTTTTAATGCTTTTGTTACTGACAAGACTTCTTAGAGCCTAATCTCTGTGTAAGACATCAAAAAATACAGAACACTTCAAAAGAAACACCTGAAAAGCCTCTTTCCTTAACCCAGTCTGGACCCTGTAGAATGTGATGCTTTGGTTTTGGTCACATTCTAGTGCAATTGATGCCTCAAGTATTGCTAAAGACATTTATAGCTACCACAAGGTCCCTGCCCTACTGCCATGTTAGTTGTTCCTAATTTCTGTTTATCACTTCTTATCCTGTTCTGTGGTTAAACTGGTAACAGAAGTTTCTGAGCAAAGAATCTAAGCCCATACCTCAAGTAAATAATGAACTAGCATTTCCTCTTTGCTGGGACGCAGTAACATCAAGGGGAAAAAAATTCCCCTCCACCTCCAGACAGAATAATAAAGTACTGTTAATTCTGCTTTCCACAAAACTCTGCTCCAGTCCAGACAAGGCATGTCCACAGGAGTGAGTGTGTGTCAGCAAAAGGAACAAGAATCCTTTGAGCAAGGAGAAATGGTTAGAGGCAGGCTGCTGCAGGAGCCACAAAGAGAGCTGCCAACAAGTCAAAACAGCTTCCAGAGTAGCACAACAGCCAGGACTGGTCTGCAGCTGAGCAGGTGCTGCAGGAGGTTGTAGCAAACTACATTGCCTACTATCTCAATCAGGAGAGGGGGAGGAGGAAAGGCAGTGCTGATAACAGCTGAGGAAACAGCAAGCCATGGAAATGCTGAAGCAGCTGCTTAGCAGCAAACAGGCAGCAGCAGAAAGTACCCATCACGATGAAATAGAAATCCATGTACTCAGAGTTATTCTATTGCATTGCACTTCCAATTCACTTTCTACCCTAATTAGAATTATTTTTTAAGGTCCTAAGAGAAATCCACCTTCCACACGGCTGCTCTTGCAGTAATAAGGATTAAAACAATCTTTTCTTCCTTCAGCTCCCCTCTGGGAGCAAACATATGGCTTCTTGAGAGGGTTTGACCCATTTCCCATCTGCCAGTGACCAAACTGCAGGTGGTGAAGTAAAGCATCATCACTGCTCTATGAGAAAATGGAAAGAGACCTGAAATCAGGATGAACTGAGTCATCAAGCAAAGATTTTTAAATAAAGGAAAGCTTTTTAGGATACCAGAATTCATTATGTAACATGTATGTCTATGCATATGTATGTGTACATGCATACATTAGAGTTTCATATAAATCTTCTATGAGTCATGCTATGATAATGCAAACTCTTCCACAGTGAATATTCACCTGAAGTTATTAGTTTTCAGGATTCCCTTTTGTCATTACTTCAGTTGCTTGTAGACACCAGGTGAGGCTACATGTGAGGTGGACACTGTTATCATCCCTCCCACACAGCAGGATGGAGTGAGGGGCTTCTCCAACTTGTAAATTTGATTAGTCCAAAAGTAGCCATATTCCACTAGTAAAAAGTCCAATTGATAGACAAATTTATTGCCTCAAGTAAAGTACTCCACTAATGTGGTCTTACTGCTTTAGCGGCCTGACCTCTCTGTATCAATGCTCTGTATTGTACAAAACTATCAAGTTAATTTAATCTTATCTCAGGGTTCCCATAGTGCATTTCATGATAGAATTGCCAGTGCTAGACTTGTCCTGTCTTTAGGAATTGTGGGGCGTTATTGTAACTTTACTTGTTCGTACCTCGATAGTCACTGATGTGTATCTTTCAAAAATGTGCTAAAACACACAGCATGTTTTCAGTCCAATATAGATTTTCAAAACTCTAACCAGCCACAGCTTGAATAAGGGCCTCTTCAGGTTTGTCAGCATGCCAGTTTTGCAAGAACCATGCTCAACATTTGTACAATTTCAGAACAAACTATTAAAGGACACTCCCTGCTGATCCAGATCTCCAACTTCCCCAAAGGATTTCACCTTTTATAAAACCTCCATAAAAAGCAACACACCTAAAGTTGCATTAGTTCTATTGCCAGTAATGACAGTTATCAAGCGCTAGAGGACTTACAGATTTAGACTGCTAGCTCAATTATCAATGCTTTCATTCCAGACTGTAATTTCTTTTGTTCCGGTCTTAATTCATTCATGGAACAGTACCCATCACTTCTTACTTCATGGAATTAAACCAAGGGCAATTTGAATGAAGGTAAGGACTGTGAAAGTGCAATAAAGCAATTAGCTTTAAGTTAACTTACAGCCATTCAGAAGTTATGCCTGCTACTTAGATTTTCACAGAATTGAAGATCAGTGAACACCAGTGTCTCAGCCTCGAGAGTGCATAAAATTAGGAACACTCCTTATGTTTGGTAGCCTACACATTGTTTCCCAAGGTGAGTGGTTGCATTGGCTTAAGCAAGTTATGATGGTAGTGTGTCTCACAGAGGCAATAGATAGCAGCAGACACCAAAAGTGTAACAGTGCTTTCTAGTATTTAATTTTTCATTTGGGTCAGGTCAGAAATGCCACAGAATGTGTTCCCACAGTACTTCAGAATTTCCAAATGCAGAAAGAAGTCAACACAGAGCAAAGTAGGGCAAAGCTTCCCAAAAACTCACATCACTAATTGTTTTGAGGCTCAAACAAGCATTTAGGCTAATCCACATATTAGCCACAGGAATGTTTCTTTTCCCTTTTGAGAAGAATTAATAGCTTGGGAAGACCAAATAGCTTGAAAAGGCCAATATCTTTTGCTATACATTAAGGTTGCAGACTTCAAAGCTACCTATTTTTAGCTGCACTTCAATTTCTCACGTAGCTTTAATTCTGTTATTATATCTAATACATTTTTCTTTAGGAAACTGTCAGAGACTGGAATGAGTACCAGCTTTAGTACTACCTTTTTACCATTACTACTTCATTTATTTTTATATCTGAAAATGTTTTATTTTGAAAATCCTATACTCCTAGAACCACAGATGATTCTGAATTAATGTGATAAGGGAGATTTTTTTGTGAAAGATCAGAAAACGTGTGAAAGGAATCATAAATACACAGCCAGTGTTACACAGATTTTGCTGCTTTTAGGTTGTTGTTAATATCTCATCATCCATTAGCCTCTGACTTGTCACAATTTCTTAGTCTTTTCAGCGGTGATCAGAAATATCTCCGAGGACAGAAAAAGTTATTTGAATTGAAAATTCTTCTCTCTCATTCTTTAAAATCTGTTTGTAAATTTTTTAACTGTAAGTCAACATACTGGGGAACAAGACTGTTCAAAAAACAACTCCAAAATATTATATTAGCTTTGTACCTACATTTCTCAGAATGAAGTAGATGACATTTTTTATGAGCTAGTCAAAAGATATTTTAGACGCAGTTTGTAAAAGGTTATGAATTTTGAAACAAGGAAAAGCTCTGCAATAAATCAATCAGGTTTTTTCTTTTTCCTATTACTTTGATAAACAATTTTTATGATGTGTTACGATGCAATAATTCCTAGTGATTTCATATATAAAAACAAAGAATAATGAATCACTTCCATCTCTTAAATTTAATTTTTTCATGTTGGAAGTAAGATATTTTAGTTATGGTACATACTTCTTAATGAACAAGCTGCAATTATTTCATCATAGAAAAATTAAAATAATAGAAACCAAACTGGCTTTTTCAGTCTTCTTCCAAGCAATTTTTCTCACTTTGGGAGGCATAAGGAACTTTAAATTCTGGCCCAAGTGCATAGAAAACAATTTCCTGAGTCTCACTCCAGTCTTTGGATATTTCTGCTATTGACTGTGGTACTAGGTCAGTACATGTCCTCTTAGATACTTTTGAAATCATTAACAGTCTTCAAACTGTTGAAGAAAATGCATTCTTTCTGAGATAAAAGAAAATCACTTGCTTATTAAGTTTGTTTACAAATTTTGCTGAAGAATATATGCCTGATCTATACGCTCCAGACTTTAAAAAAGCATACGAAACTATGGCTGCCATTTAGTTTCACACACAGAAAATGTCCTTTATGCCAGAATGTTAACTTAAGTCTTCAACTGTTTTAAAGATGTAGTTTTACTATGCTTGGCTTTATTAAGCAGATCATCATTTAGTATTGCGATCCAATAGTCCAGGGAAACAAATTCTTCATAAAGGATGCAAAGTCAGCATTGATTAAATTGAGCTACATGCCAGAAGGATGTAGCTATTATTTTCAGAAATTAACACCACTATTTGTGTTAATGGTTTGTTGTTTTGCAGATACAAGTAGCCTATTATTTACATTTAATATTTCAGATATAGCAAAGCCAGTAAAACTACTACTTTTTTTTTCTTCCCAGTTCTTTGTTTTAAAATCACAGCACATACATTAAAAAAATATTTTTCTATGTGGACTGATGCTGAAGTAAATACAGGACACATTTATTGTTTCATGATGTAGACAGATACACTGATAATTACTGTTAAGTAAAGATAAAAAGGTTCTACAGGACCATGGAATTTAATTATATTCTTGTGTATTTACTTAAATTTAGTTTTATTCCTCTATGACAAAGCACTGACACATAGACAAAATTAATGGTGGAGAAAACAGATACAATAAAGGCTTCATTAGTTAATTGACTGAGCACCTCCATAACATTTAGTGGAGGATCCATCATTGTCAAAGGGTTCATGCAACTTTTCTGATTGCAAAAACACCTGTCTAAACAAAAAAGAGGACATGTACAAGTGAATTCAGAATAGAGGACTAGGCACCAGATGCAACCAAGCTTTCAAGAATATTTGAGCTTGTGAGCCCAATCATTTTAACCATTTCACATCTACTTTTATGTTATATTAAAATATAAAAGGGGATAATGCTGGACACAAGTATAAATTGGGAGAGTAGTAGCTGGAGAGCAGCCCTCTAGAAAGGAATCGGGGGGTGCTGGTCAACAGCAGGCTGCGTATGAGTCATCAGTGTGCCCTGGCAGCCAAGAGGGCAAACCACATCCTGGGGTGCATCAAATACTGGTCAAAAGGGGTGATCATCCTGCTCTATTCAGTGCCCTCACTTTGAATGCTGTGTGCAGTTCTGGGCCCCACAATTTGAAAAGGATATTAAGGTACTTGAATGCATCCAGAGCAGAGCAACAAAGCTGGCGAAAGGGCTGGAAGGGTCCTGTGAGGAGCAGCTGAGGACTCTGGGTTTGTCTAGTTTGGAGAAAAAGGAGGCTGAGGGGCGAACTCAGTGCTCTCTGCAGCTTCCTGATGAGGAGGGGAAGTTGAGAGGGAGATGCTGAGCTCCTCTCTCTGGGATCCAGTGACAGTACATGTGGGAATCATAGAATCATTTAGGTCACAAAAGACCCTTAAGATCATCAAGTCCAACTATAAACCTAACACTGCCAAATCCAAGTCACCGAACCATGTCCCTAAGCACCACATCTACTGGTTCAAAGCTGCATCAGGGGAAGTTTAGATTTGACATTAGGAAACATTTATTTACAAAGAGGGTGGTCAAACACTGGAACAGGCTTCCTAGAGAGGTGGTCAATGCCCCATGCCTGTCTGTGTTTAAGAGGCATTTGGACAATGCCCTTAATCATATGCTTTAACTCTGGGTCAGCCCTGAAGTGGTCAAGCAGTTGGAGTAGATTATCACTGTAGGTCCCTTCCAACTAAACTATACTATATTAAATATCAACAAGAAGAAAGGTTGATAAATTATCTTTTGTTATTTTTGATATTTCAGAGAACAGAAAGTTAACTTTTTTGGATTATCTGCAAGTCAATAATGTCTTCTTTTTAGAAGAGAACTGTTCATATCTTAAAGACTACAGCTGGTATTTCAGAAAGTTCATTTCTTATTTAGAGCTTTCTGCATCACACCGTTTCCTTCTTTTCACACAGAAAATAGGTTTAGTTCATGGTTTCACTATGGTTCTCTGTTAACCTCTGTAAGAGCAGAGGGAGACTGCAATATCTTCCTAGGTGACAATGATACAGAGATTAACTTAATTACAGATGGATCCATCAATTTATTTTGTCAATAACTGGATTCAAAGGATCCCCAAAATCCTCAAGAACTGTGGTGGACAACTATTGCCTTTTTTGACATATTGACGATGTATTATGGACTTCCTCATTAATTGCAAGCTTATTGCCAAGAGGGTAAGTATATAGGCCTAAAAAGCTTTGTAATAGGATATGCAGCATTTCACTGTTAAGTCATTCATCCACATCTGGTCTAGCTTAGCAGTGGCCTAAAATCATTACCGTATGAAGGCTCCTTCCTAAGTTATGCAAAATGGACCTGTTTAGCCCAGTTTTTAACTGAGGAAATATCCACATCACAAAAGACCTATTAAAACATCCTGCAGAGTCTCCAAGGATTTTAAAAATGAGCTTGCTTAGCTGAAGTTAAATTTATTATTATGTTCTTAAATCGCTGCTCATGCATTTTCTGCATACTGTAACCATACTGGATAATACCATTAGATATATTTTGTTGCATACTGTACTTTAAACTTCTTAGACTTATTCCCAATACAACTAGAAATAGTGCGTCATATCCATTAGACAGCCACAGAGGAGTCTGCAATGTTCATGTTATTTTGACAGGAGCTGAACAGGAGAATGATCCCATGGAGTCTTTAAGCAGCAGCAAACTTCTAGCCTGCTTGTATCAGCTGTTACCTCATTCTCCCTCAGCTTGTTACAGCCCACAGTGAACCCATTCAGCTTGTAGCAGCCCAGTTTCTCCCTCTTTTACCCGAGTTAGCTCTTACCAAGCTCTTTCTTCCTACTCTGTCTCCCTTCTCTAGCAGTCTCTCCAGACTCTAACCCTCACCAGCTGCCTCCCTCCATCTCCTCCTGTGGCGGGGTGCCCTGATACCACAGGCACACCCTGGGTACATTCACTTCCTCCTCTCAAGTCCCCTCCCTGTCTGTCCAAGCATCCTAAAGGAATACTATTGACTCTTTGGGACTCCCCACATGTTTCTAGCAGCAAGAACCACTGAAGAGAAATCTTTTTAGTAACCAGCAGAATAAGCAACGTTTCACAGGAAATTTCTCTTCAAAGCAGAGCCAGGAAAGAACTTGTCTCAGAGGGGAACATTTCATCCCACCTCCTAGGATAACATAGAGAGTTTGAAGCTATCCTCCACTGTCACAGCTAGGAAGGATGTCAGAAGTCCTTTCTTCCCACTCATCCAAGTGATTAGCTTCTGTACTCAGATGAAAGGTCACCCTTCACTTAGGGTCCTATTTCTTGGACATAGGATGCAGCTTTCTCACAGACTATTTGAAAGAGAAATCAAATCAACAGGGCGTAACAAAACAGAAATTCCCAGCATCTCTGAAAGTAAGTTCCTTGTATTCAAGGTATCTATCTTTGCACCAAATTTTGGAAACCAATTTCATTAAAGAAAAAAAAAATTGACCTGTCAATAACTGACAGAGTACCCAATAAGGCTGTTATAGGCCATATAAGAGCTTCACATCACAAATCTTTAATATCCTCTCACATACCTGCCAACACGGTACGTTTCATTGCAGCCCTGCTCTCAGATACACACAGTATGTTTTGGGGGGAGGAGGACATGCTCAGGACTTCTGTGTGCATCTGTGCATGACTTCATATGCTAAGTCTTTCTTTTTGACAACATTATCAATAACAACAACTATAACCATAGCAATATAACACTAATACCAAAACAGATCACAGTACTGTTTGGCTTATTTAAGATCTACAAAAACAAGTGGCATCTACTGTACCTACTGTTGACTTCTTCAAAATTGGGTTGAATTAAATCAGCAGATGGAGTGTGGATCTTGACCCTAATGTTATTACTGCCCATCTACTTTGTCACTATTGTCCCTGCTTTGTCATTAAAGAAGACTTCAGTCCCTGGGGCTGTCATAAATAATTCCTGTAAATTCATGTTTTACATTTGCCATCGTGCTTTACTTCAAACAAATCAATACATGAAACTTCATTTCCTGTACGAGAAGAATCTTTTGTTTTCAGATTCAGTATTGGGAATTTTTCATATTTCAAATAAGAGCAAAACAAAACCATCAAAACTCTAAGACAGTATCAAGCAGTCTAGCCCTCTCCACATAAAAAAAAAAAAATCAATGAATTTTTAAAGATCTTACTTTCAGGCCATGGATAACTTACTTGGCCTTTTAGAAAATAAAGCCACACAACTTTAAAGGGCTTGATGCATTCCTGAAAATTTTGGCTTCTTTACCCTTTTAAGGCTATATTTCAAAAATTGCAGCCAAGATAATGCACTGCAAACGGTGTAAGATTCTTTTATCACCTCTCAGGAAGGCAAAATATTCATGTTAGCTTCTTGAAAAATGAATTTAAAACCCATCTGCGTAATATTACTGAGGCTCAGATCTTAATCAGCTTTCCAACACATAAAAAATACTTTAGTACTCCACAATACCGTAACAGAAACCTGAACTTCACAGACAATAAAGTTTTCATTATTTGGCTGGAAACTGAGGTGCAAGATTATTTCCAAATCTTTACAGTCACACAGCCCTTTTTCAAACCTTTGAACCTCAAATGAGGCACATATTTTAAATGGTTTTGCTGCTTCCAAGACTTCTATTTGGCTTCATTTAATTTACCACATGACATTTTCCTTGGGGAAATCACAGAACCCAAAAGAAAAAAAACCACCAAAAAAACTAAAAACCAAAACCAAAACAAAAAACCAAAAAAACAACCACCACACAACATGGGAAGATACTGGGCCTGAAGCTTCTCAATTACTCCAATAAGCCTTGGATAAGACTCACAGATTTATATTTCTGGTAGAAGTGAAACAGGAGACGTCAGCAAGAACAGAGTTAGACTTACACCAAGAACTGACCATCTCCTGATGCAAGTTTCAGTGGCATGCCTGTAATAGGGATAGCAGAGAAATGATTGTGAAAGGAAAAAAGTGTTAAGGTAGCTTCAAGGCTCACCTCGTGCTGACATTTCTGGGCAGCTCCAAGACAGAACTTAAAAGCATGCAATATCATCACAGGTAATAAGTAGATCAAACCCCACTCACTGCTGTTGTGCAGCAGACCCTGCTCCTCCCAGCCTCTGCACTGCTCTCAAGGGAATGCTGACAGTCTTCCTCCTTGTCACCACAGCAGGAATTATCTCACTGAAAAGCCTGGGAGCCATTAAAGTACCATTATGCCTTTTTAGCTCCCTCACTCTTATTTAAAAACAAAAAAAACTCACTCTCTGAAGCTCACATTTTATTTGTGTGAGTTTTTTTAAACAAGTTTTCCCTGCTGTGTTTCAATGTGTTCTAGATTTGTTTCTTGGAGTCAAAATTAATGTCCCTAGCGCTCACACTTGATGAGCTAGTTAAGTGCAAGTTTACATACCAGTCTCTATTTACACCCCCATACATTTACTCCTCTAATGTCTTTAATATTAAAGAGCAATACTTTTCTTCTACTTAAAAAAAAAATATTATTTGTATTACCACCCAAAAAGTGTAATACTGTAGGATTGATAATAATGAGAAATATTATTGGACTTTTTTTTTTTTATTACTCTCACTTCCACAGAGTCTCCATTAGATTCATAAATTTTACTGGTAACCTGACCTACATCTAGATCTTTACCAATCTTCTAAAGGGTCACTGGATAGAATTTTGTTATTGCAGTATTGCCTGTTTCATCCCATTTGAATCTAACTTTGATCCTGCGATATTTTAAAAATGTCTTAGAAGAGATTGTTAAAAAGCTGCAAACAAACTGCAGCAAATGATGCCTAATAGTATAACCAACTCTGAAGTTTTTTTATTACAAACAGTTCAACTCTTCATAAACGTTTAGATTGCAAAAATAATCATGTTGCAATCGTATATTCCTGAATATTTTAGTTCTCCGAGTGAAAATCTTTTAGGATTACTTGAAATAATTTTCAGAAGGAAATTTAAACCATTTCCAACATACACATTCTACATTCCATTTAGTTATTCATTTGCTAGTCTTTCTTGAACACAAGCAACTGCATTTCCATTTTAGCAAATAATATAAAGTCATTTACGAAGTTAGATTTAAATTATATGTAATTAAAACTTAAATGCTTTTTTACAATTTGTCTGATCATGGAGCTACATAGGTCAGCAGAAAAGATCTATTTGGTCTTTTAATCATGTTTCTGTGTGAAGTTTAAGTTGCAGATGTAAAGATGTCTGCTTTTGGTTTTAAGAAAACAGCTTAATTTTGCTTATGGCACAGCTAGCAGTTATGAACAATCAATAAGCTGAGGAGGGCTTAAACTGAGTCTTACAACACAGAACATATTTTTCTCACTTTCAGTAAAATGCTTTGAAAGGCTGGAATAAAGCTCTGTGCATTCTGGCCCAGGAGATAACCACCTCTCAGTATTCAATACATCCAGCATTTTTCTCATAAAAGGATTTAATCTAACAAAACGATTCTTTTCTCAGCTCCCTGCAGGGCAAAGTGAAACACTGGACTTCCTTCTTCTAGGCTGTCAGGTATGTTATTTTGGTGATCAAGGATATTCAAGTACCCAACACTAATCAGCCCAAGACAGTCTGATTATAATCCCTGAGGCCTTCTCACGTCTAGGAAAATATTGCTAAAAAAATTAAATAAATAAAAAATTCTGAACCCTGACAAACTGGAGTTTTTCCTGGCTCCAAATCCTATCAAATTTCACTTTCAGGATGTATAATTTTCAGGATGGATGTAGAGGGGGGAAATACCATTTCACATACTGAAGGTTTGTTGAGGTTCTCTACCACCCCTACCTTCCCTGTGGTTCTCCCACACCAATGAAAGCACCAAACAAATAAAAGAACGTTTCTCTGAACTTTATCATACATTTAATTAGGCAATTGCTGTCCAGAGTCTGAACTTGAGTAAGAATTAGTTAAAACCATGAGTCAGTATATAAGAATAATACAAAAAAACCCCACTAATATTCCATCAACAATTAACACCCAGTAAGAACATGGAGAAACACACAATTCAATTTATAAGCCATTCAAGAAAGTTCAAAAAAAAATGCTGCTGGAATTTAAATATGTCTAATACTAATTTTAGGTTCTGAGTTTAGAATACTAGCTTCTTTTCTTTACGTATTACATAAACCCTTAGTTTTGGGGATTTTTTTTAACAATTCAAAGAATGAATATAGGAATCAAAACTACATGCCAGTATATAGGTCTAAGGAAGACTAAATCAAAGCAGAGTCTAAATTATATTGGGAGCGAGAACACAACAAAGGTTAATTGTGGGGGCTACTTTTATGCTCAATCATTCTTGAGGTGTCTTTCTTGCCATGCTCCTCTTCCTTGATCTATTGGCACATGAATTGGAAATGTACATCCCTAGCTCACTTGACACTTAACAGCTATTCTGGTTTCTATAAATAAATATTTATTAGACTGGAAAGAGCAATATTTAAGAACCCAGGGGTCTGTCTAATTCAGAACAGATGTTAGTCCAGTGTATCTTACATCTCAGTTTAATGCATATCCATCAGATCCATCAGTCATTAGCTGTTTGGGGTTGTTTGCTCTCTGAGCAAAACATTTGCAAAAGTATAACAAAGATCAACAATTGGTGTTTCAATTATAAGCAATGACTAAGAAAACAGCATTTTTAGAATAATTCTTATCAAACTCTAATTGTAGGAAGGGACCTTTGAAGATCATGCAAAAGCCTGGTGGGTCCCCCTTCTCTCCCAAAAAAAGCAATAATTTCTTTTACAGCAGAATGACATGCACGTATTGCCTCAAGCTTTGCAGACCAGGTGTTGCTGCCTCTCTGTCTGTATGGAAATCACTTGGATTCCGCCAGTAGAGATCTCTCCCTGTAATTTTTATGTTGCCAAAACCACCAAGTTTGTCATACATTTGGTAAGTCTTCTGTTGTGCAACCCTTCATCCCAGGACAAAAATCCAAAAAGGTAGTTTCCTTCCTTTAGATTTTTACATTTTATTTTCAGCACCCACATCTGTCTTTTATTCAGTAGTGTTCTCTTGCACCATTCTTCCTGGCGTCTGCTGCTGTTTTGCCTATATATAAGCATGTGTGTATAAAGTTAAATTGATAGTAGTGTCACCTAGCACTTACACAGTGTTTTACAAAGGGGGATCAGTATCACTACATCCATTACACCAGTGATGAACAAGAGGCAGAGGTTCAGAGACAATGTGCAAGGGGCACTGAGTATCAGAGCCAGAAGCATTTTCCACATCTCTTTAATCAAAGCATTGCAGGCTGCTGCTCAAGGCTACCTTTATCACAGCTTCTCCCTTCTCTGACCAGCTCTTACTCTTATATTAAAATCTAAACCCAGGAAGTCCTCATACTAGTTTCAGTGACAAGTGCAGGAGGGAGAACACCCAAGATCTTGACCTCAAATACTGATCTAGCACTAATGTCCTACGTAACTCACCATTCAGGCCCTCAACATGCTGACAAACATTTCTCCATATTGCCCAAGGAGAAGAGGGAACAACGGAGACTTGAGGGGGATTTATCCCTCTTGACCAAAGTGACTTAACAAGTTACAACAAAAAAAAAGGATCACATAGGTAGGACCAGCAAGTGAAACTGAAGTTCCAATCCAATTCAAAATTACATCATAAAGCTGAACAAAAGGAATAATTAAGAAGTTTTGTGCATAATTCACAGAAATACAAAATCAAGTCTGTTTATTTAAAGGTTTGCTTTAAAAAGCTATTGTATCACAAACAGGTGCCAAGCACTGGGAGGGTTAAAACTCTTTTCTTCTGAAAGAGCTGTCATTATTGTTGCTGATACACTGTCTGTTCCTACATCATACACAGAGTATATTGGACTCCACCCAATATACAAGAAAACTAAAAATCCCCTAATTTATTTTCCAAGGTATCTGTGCATAATGTCACCAAAAACTAAACAGGGGTGTTATTGTTAATGACCTAGTAAAATACCAGGATGAAATTTTGAGAAGGAACAATGCTAGATGACACATTAAGGATATATAAAATATATCCTGCATATTTTAGTAGCTGACCCTTAAAATGGCAACTTGCATATCTGCTGTGTCACTGCCTTAGCAACACAGACTAGCTGTGCTGAAATTTGACAGACAGCAGCTTTTTCCAGCTGAAGCTATGGGTTTGGGGTGGGGTTTTTTGTGGCAATTAAAATCTGATTTATTATTCTAACAAAATAGGGTTTATTTTAGGAGACTAGCAGTGCAGTCTGAAATACAGGAAGGATATATACTTGCTAGTACAGAACTGCCTTGGTCAAAGAATTAGACTTTTCAGCAGGAAAAGGGGCTTCTTAACATGATCTAACACACTTGAAAACTGTAAGCAACCTGGAGTAGCTACATGGAACAGTTTGAAACATGTCCTTATTTGAAAACATTCTCAATATATTATTCTGTCAATAGCACTCAGCTCTAAAGAACAGTTTTTTCACGACAAAAACTAAGGGTTGAGAAAAGTCTTTAATTAGTTTGGTTATGGCTAACTAGTATTTTATTTCAGTTTAAGACTTGTCTTGCAATACCAGCTTGAAAACAATCTTACTCAGCCCTCAGACTTAATAACATCTGGCTCCTTTCTTTTTGGTTTGTATTCACTGTACGAGTTCTATCAGCCTCTATCAAATAAATACCTGTCAAAAATCTTATCATGTCTGTTGAGAGGACAAAAATGCAACACAAGTCACCTGTTCAACATTATTTCCCTGTGGGCTCAGTTACAAGCATCTAAGGCTGTACTTTGTAGTGCAAACCAGGCATTTATCCTTACTTTCCAATTTCCAACCTAATGAGCCTAGTATTTCAGTAGGCAGGTATGTTGTTTTATTATTTTTTTAAATCTATTTTGCAGAAATTTTTTTATATTGACTCCCTTAGCAGTGAATATTCTGTCACAGCAATCTGTCAAACAAAGAACAAGCACTTCCTAGCCAACAAAGGAAACTCTGCTTTAAAACTTAGTGATTTTTTTTTTCCCTTACATCCCTTGAAATTTCATGGATCTCCAATATGAACTCAGCTTTATCCACTACAACCACCATGCACAAAAAACAACCAACCTCAGAAACCAAACACAAGCACAAACAGGAAAGTACAAAGATAAAAGATTATATTATTACTGAAGTACTATATGAACAATAAGATAAATATATGAACAATAAAATATGAACAATAATTTTGGCCTGCCAAAGGTTTTCCAAAAACTTGGGCATGGTATTTTTCCCTCACAATGGATATTTAGGAAAAGTGAGTAAAATAGTTTCTCACCTTAGTTTAAAAAGAAAATTAATGCACTCAAGAAAGACTTCACAATTTCTCAGGTATTTGTACAGCCCCTACCACTGTAAAGGTTCTATCCAAACTTTGGTAGAGATATCTGAATTGTTTTTTTATTTTAGAACATAACCTTGAAGTCCCACAAGTTTTCTGTATATAACTGTTCATAAATGACTTTTTAGAGACTGTTGAGAGGAAATGAAACTTTTTTCCAAGGAATTTAAATAAAAAAAGAATGACAGCTTTCAGAAGAGAGCAATTATAGGCCTAACATTCAGGAACAGAAAGCTGGAAGAAGCAAGAAAGACACGGAAAAAGTCAATACATTATAGAATTGAACAAGAGTTGAAAATAAGAAATGCAAGTCTAACCTAGCGTGCAAGGAGGAGTTATGGAGGTTAGGTGGGATGCATTTTAAGACTGAAGTAGAGACTCAGCTAGAAGCTTTTACTCCAGAGAGAAAATGCTGCAAAAATTACAGAGCAAAAAAGAAAAAAACAAATCAAAAATTGTTTTATGTTCAGATACATGCCTCCTTTACTTTATCCACACACACCAAACTGGTAAAAAAAAAAAAATTATTCTTTGATAGCTCTTTGAGAAATTCATTTGTGCATCCTAATCCCAAAACTATGACAACACCCAGTTTACAAGACGATCAGTACAGGGCAAGTCTTGAAAGAACATATGCAAAAGTAATAGATTTACAGTTAGACTGAAAACAGAAGTAATTGCAGTTGGGTGCTTCCTCACCTAAAAGCTAGGTCTTCTTTTAGTACAACCTAATACTAACCAAGGCTGCATTTTTAAGTGCGTCAGCTCTCACAAAACACTGTGCCACAGGGGCTGGGAAATCTATTTCATTGAGCTATTTCCTCATAGAAACTCCTCCAACTCAAAAGATCTCTTTGCCAAAGAGAAAGAGAGCACATTTCAGCTGTATGCTTAGTATACTTGGTGTCTATAAGAAAGTAGTCGGCCTTGGTGCACCCTCAGTACTTGGTGTCAGGCTGTTCTGTACCTGGACTCAGCCTCACAGAAGCCTGGCTGCTGTACGGAGGGTCCTGGGGTTCCCATTGCACGCACCTTTTTACTGCCTCATCCTGCAAAACAATCAGTCATCCAGAGAGATGACTACTTGCCCTGCATGCTCTTAAGAGTTGCAAGAGCCACTTAGCTGCCAAAGGTAAGAAAGTGTCATTACAATTCACAGTGCTCATCCTCCACCCTTAACTTTGAGGCTGGTCCTCTCCACAGAACACAGAAATTATCCTCCTGGCTGGAGAACACTTCACTTACATTTACAAGATACCTCTGCTTCCACATGCCTCAGAAGACATTCCTTCACTAGTTGAGAGAAAGTCTCTCCTTGCCTGGCAAGGTGACAGCATTTTGGCCAAGGCTGCCAGGGCAAGCCTGTATCTGACACGTTGTGAGGACTGAGAGGTCACACAGAGCGGAGAGCATTCTTGGCTTTAAACATCTTGTCTGAAAGCACCAGATATTGTAAACTGCACAGAGCTGAATTTTTTTGACCTTGGAGGGATGAAAAGCTGAGTCAGCCTTGCTGGGATTCAAAGTACCCAGCAGTATAGATATTTGAAACCTGTAATCCAACCACAAAACAGGAAGGGAAGTGCTATCTGGATCGTGTTTTTTCTTTATTCCCCAATCCTTTGCCTCATGAAGCAAAGCTTTTCTGAATGCATTTTAAAAATAAGAAACCTTTTTTGCTTCGGGAAAACACATTTTGATACTCTTTAAAGAGTAATATTTGTGATCATCCTTCTGATGTAAAATATGTATGTATGTATGTATGTGTGTGTACATATATATATATGTAGCATCACAATTCATGTAGTTAAAAACTACTATGACCACACCAAACCAGTTAAAGAATTTATATGATGCATTTTTAGGTTTGGTTTGATGGATGTGAAGCAGGATTAGGTGCTTTTATTTTTAAATCAATAGAAAATGTTAGATACAAAACTGAATATGAAAAAGAAAACACTCTATGGGCCTTTGTACAAGAGAACTGATTAAATAGTATACACTCCCACTCAGCAGACAAGGGACAGGGAGCCTTTAAGCACTGACAAAATAGGAAATGCCTATAGCAAAAACTTGCTATGGCTAGGAACATATCCGAGGTCTCTCCTCCCCTATGCCAAAGCCTGCAGATGCTGAGAAGGCCAGGATGGCAGATGCCTTTCCAAGAGAGTTCTGCATCATGACTGTGATGTCAGATATGGTTGCCCATTAGTTGCCAGTTCCATCCACTATATGGAGCAGCAATCTCCACCCAGCTCAGCTTTTCCTTTTGCTCCTTCCCTTCCTGGGACAGGAAAGACCTGGCCCAGCCCAGGAGACTTGCAATAGGGGTAACATGTACAACTTCATATTTTCTGCAGCTCGAATCTGCTTAGATGAGTGGATATTTTCACCAAGAGGGCAAAGCAAAAGGCACCTTTTCCCCCTCTCGTCCACAGAAATGTTAGTATCCAGACATAAATTAGTTGCAAGATGATTCCTTAAAGTCATCTTTGCATTCATATATCATTAAATTTATCCCAGTAATACCAGTATAATATCTCATTACAGAATGTACAGACATTTCGTTATATAGCATAGGCCATACTTAAAATAAAAAAATATAAATACACTATTTCGACAAACTTGGTATCTTGTGATACATATGTATCTATTTGCTTTAAATACAAATCTGGAACTCGACACATTCCGGCCAACAATCTTTCTCTGAAGCTATTAGCACTCAGCAGAGACAAAAAACGTCAAGCCCAGAATTTTGTCAACATTTCTTTCATGATGCAGTAGTGATTTTTTCAGAAGGGTGCAATTAAGACATGACATACGATAATGTTTTCTATTATTTTTAACTCCCCAATGATTTTGAAGAAAATACTTAATCAGCATTTTGGAAGTGCCACCAGTTCTAATCAATGCCTGAGCACTTCTGATAAAGAGGACTCCTTTGACTTGCCTTTCCAGGGATGAGTTCCCGGACACAGATCCATTCCAGAGCCAGCAAGGATGGGGAGGACAGGACACTCGCCCACCACTGTTCTATTGCAACATGACCTACAGAAGACAAAGTCTACAGCACAGGGTTCCCTCACATCCTCCTTAGAGAAGAAAGAAGTCTTCCTTCCATTGAAGACATGCTCTGATCCCCTCTAAGTAGGCTTTGCGCTGTTCTATGCTGACAAAAAACCCACAAAGTGTTAAAATCGTACTAACTTCCATTGCTGGAGTCAGGTTTTGTCATCAACTCCTACAGCTGTTTTGTGAGTAATCGAGCTTCTGTTTCTATCTGCGCTCATTGCTAAGCTATGTAGGAACTAATTAATTGAGGATATCCTTTGGAAAAGTAGAGATTAAACAGTACCATCCTTTCATTTCACTAGTATATGCCCATCTCCAGTTACACATCAGTATGAAACTGCATATACAGAAGACCTCTAGCCTCCAGATCAAGTGTCCAGATTTATCTGCTTCAGAGAAGAATACATATATTCACAAAATGTAATACATTCAGTAATAATGAGTACAACCAGCTGTGGAACAAACCTGAAAGCAACACAGTTTTCTTACTGTTGAATGCTGTCTCACTCATTATCGTACCAATTATCAATCTGCCTCAACAGCAAGCAAAACTGTATTACATCTGTAGTGTTGCTACATTCGGTCATGCTCTGACTCAGGCAATCAGGCTTGCTCTTCTTCATCACTCCAGTCTTCCATATCCTCCTGTATAGATCTCAGTGAAACACTTAGGCTCATATGAAAATGAACAGGAAATACTCTACAATCAAGGCGTTCAGCTGGAGTCAAAATTAGCTGAGATGTTCACCAAGAAACAAGTAGTGCCCTCCAGCTTCCTTATTAGTGGGTGTTTCCCAGGGCAAACAATGCTTTGTGGAATAGAGAGTAACAGGAACTTTTAAAAAATGTTTAAAAAACAGCATGATTTGCATTCTCATTATTAGAAAAAAGGAAAAGAATGGGGGGCTTCATAGCAGGTCTTCTCTCTATTAATGCTGCCAAAAGTTTTCCCCCAGTACATTTCCCTTTATTTTTAACTCTAGTCTGAGAAGTTTTAGCCATAATCAAGTCACTTGCAAAATCTAACAGAATACATTATTGTTAATAAAGGCACAATATTTCAACCAAGCATGTCTTTAATTCACTTCTTGTTAACCATCTTTTGATGGTTCCTAAAGTTGCAAGTTAAATGCATTGCTCACTGGCTCTTTTCACATCTCTATTTCTGACACTAGCCAGACATCAGCTGTCCCGCCCTCCCTACCTTCCTCTTGCTAACTCATACCTTCCAAGACTGTCTAATTAAGAAACAGGAGCTCCATTCCAGCTTGTGCCAGACAAGACCATTGCACCCATCCCTGCGAAGAGCAGTCGGATCTCATTATATTTACTACTTCATACATTATCAAGTGAAAGGGACTAAAACCCACAATAAATATAGACATCACCACAAGATTAGTGGTTGCTATTTTTTCTTGCTGCACTTTTGAAATATAAACTACACAGAGGGAACAGAGCCAGAGACCACTCCCTAATTCTTAGTGGACATATTGATCAATTAAAATGACATGTGTCTAGTCTTTTCTTTCCTTCTAATAGCAAGCAGCTGAAAGACTGACTCTTTCAAACATGCAAAATCAAACAATTAATGCTGTTGTATACCATCCAGCAAGATTAAGTTGCAGTTAAGCAAAATTAGCCTGGCCTCCAGAAGAAAGACCTTAATACAAAATAAACAAATACAGGACATTTAAAAGAACTGATAAATATTATACAGATTATTTTAGTCAGCTTACTAAATATAAAAGATATGTATTTTCTTCCCATGTTAGAAGTGGAAGCCTTCATAATTATTCCAATTATTATTTTATTCATAGCAAAATCCCTCAGAATGCCTGAATCTTGGACTACACCTTTTACTGCAGTTGCAGCAAGAAAAAAAAAATATTCCAGTAAAAGATTGATCCAAAATTCACTAAATTCATATTACTATTAAAAAGACAGATTTAAAGAAAGTGAAACAGTAGAAAAGCTAAAAGCTACTGTACTTACAAAATATCTGGTTATTGTTTAGCAATTATATCAATGTTTTGCATTTTTAAGAATACCAACAGAAATAGGACAGTACTGAACCGTGCTTAAAATCAATACTGTTCCAGTTGCTTGTTCAGCACCGGTTCGCAAAGTATTTTCTGTGTTATCATGCTATGGAAGGCCAACGAAAGTAAATAGGTGATATTTATGCTATTGAAATAAAATAGGTTAAAATAAGAGCTAAACACACGAGGAATGCTTAAATAAAGAGGCAGAGAAGGGAAGAAGCTATATTTATGGCATTAAAACTGAAAACAGCCATCCTTTCCATTTAACCAAATCAGACTGTAGCAAGTTTAATTGGACTGTGAAATTTACATATATTCCCTTCAAATCTTTAGGGCATTATCACAAATGCTAAGTCTAAACATTTAGATTGAATGCATTTACTGTAGGCCTTTGTCTTAGCTGTCTGCCTGAAAAATAATATTTAGGCATGCAGCATCGTTCTTCAAAATTATTTTCACAAGGCAAAACCCACACATTCTTATATTAGGAAAACCTCATAAACCAGGAAAAAATAATGGTGAAATAAAGAATAGCACATTTTGCACTTACCATGTCCTGTTCAAATCATCCTCTTTTGATGTTTACAGCACATCTGTAAGATGCAATACTAGGAGGTGCCTTGTGTGACCTGCTGCATGATGCTGTGACATCAGTTCAGATGATGCAGCTCATTATGGGAAAGACTGCTGTTGCCACGGCAACCGAGATGTGATACGAATCCTTACTGCATTTCCAGGGGAGCCCAAGACAATACAGAAGCCCTTTAAAGAAACAGACAAAATGCAAACAGGCTTTTAAAGTACTGTGCCACAGATTTCAGCCCATATTCAAGTACGTGCCTTTTATTAAGGAATATTTTAGACAAATTATTCCTGCATGGCAATACAGAATTTAGATGTACAAGCTATAAATTATTTTTATATTTAAAACTTAATATCATGTGTGTCAATTTAAATACAAATTTAATAAGTCAAGTTTGTTTATCATGTAAGGGAATCTTACTTGAAATAAAGTCAGTAGTATGATCTTAACACTAGGCTGCAAAGACAATAATAACTGAACAGTATTTTAGGAAATATATATTTTCACCCTGCCCCACCCTGCTCCTACATCCAGTCTGTCATTTAGAAGAAAAAACTTGTTGCCAGGGAAAAACACTTGATATTTCAAAAGGAGCAGATTTCACACTACTGAATGAATGACAATGAGTCTTAAAAAAAAAAAAAGGGGGGGGGGGTATTCACAGGAGGGTAAAGAAGTTTCTAGCCAACCGAGTAAAAATCTCCTTATCATTTTTCAACTGTCGGGCAACCTGCTCTACCATCTGCATGCTGAGTAGCCTCGCTTTCATCTGCCCATCATGCAGACGGGTGAGTGAGGACTTTGAAAGCTGTGGGCAGGCTGTGTACCTAGCAGGCCACACTGCTGCTAGCCTCCACCTCCCAGGTAGGGTTGACAGGCCAGCAAAGGGGAGAGCCCCTCCCGTAACCTACCTGAGGGGCTGGGATTAGAGACTAACCTGTAGGTCTTACCATTGGCACCAGGAGCCTGCTCGCATCCTCTCTTCACAGTAGTGATGAGAGAAGCAAAGGCTATGTGAAAAAGTACTAAAGGAGCTTTCTGGAAATTAAAATTCACAATCAATGAACCACCAGCACATTTTTGGCTGTGTGACAGTTCTACTTGGATGAGAAAAGTTTCTGGCAAAACCTTCTTTCCCTAGCCATGAAAATCCCTTTCTACATGGTAGGAAAAAAAAGTACACAAAAGGCTGGATCCTATACTCTTGATAAGCTGAAGCCCAGAGTAATACAAAAGCCCAACTTGAACAGAGAAGCCTCAATGGCCTGAAGATGTCCAATAAATAATAAAGGTGCCACTGCCTGAAGCCCTTCATTCCATTAAACTTCAGCCTGTGATTAAAAGTTTGATCTTTCATTTCGGAGGAAACCATAGGAAATAATTATATCCTCCTCCCCATTATGTAAGGAAGTGTTACAAAAGAGCTATAGCTTTAGATTTTTGAACATTTAAAACTTTTTTAGGTCTCTGAGGATACAATTCACAATTCAGCAGAGACAAACATGATCAAAATATGATTTGCATTGGACTGACATGAAACCTAAGGAACGTCACTGCAACTTAGCTAAGTGTACAGTATGCTGAATGCCATACTGTTCAAAGGACACTAGTTTCTGAAAGTGTTTGTTAAAGGAACTAGTACTCTTTTGCTAATTACTATTTGATATATATTTTTAATTGCCTTTACTGCTATGGGAATGCAGTTGAATGGAGGCAGTAAGCTTTTGTTTTTCTTAGGAAAATTATGAGATTCAGGATCATCACTATAGCAAGCCAGGAGTCATCCTGTAGTTGATACAAGGGCTCTGCCTCATGCCCATCAGCTTGGCCTTTGCTCCTGAACACTGGGGAAGTTCAATTCATGGGCAGGCACATCGGAGAAGGCCACCCTGTGCTAGCCCCACCACAGAGGGGTAGCCATCCCCACCAGGCATCCTGCTCCAGACTCCTGCTCTGGATCCCCTAGAACATGTCCGGCTGCTTGTGACCTCCATGCAAGCTCCCCTTGCAGGGGGGAAGTAGAAGCATGGCTAACATGGACAGAGGAGTATGGAGAGAGGAGGATGGTCAGGCAGGAGCAAGGAAAACATCAGGCTATTTTTACAAAGACTTCTGCCTATTTACTGTTAACTACAGACTGTATGAGTCTGTCTATTCACACACACAAATGATAAGTAAATGGAAACAAAATCATAGCAGTTTTCCTGACTTTTGAATGTTGGTATTCTTTAAATATCAGTCTGTTGTTTATTTTTCCCAAAGAACCTTTGTCACGAGCCACAGCACGTATCAGATTGCATGCAAGACAGCTGCACCAGGAATGTCCCACCAAAGTGTAAACTAAGGATTTGTTGCACAGATATTATGAATGGTACCATAGTGACTTTATGTGGAGGACTGCAACCACTAGATGATAAAAGGAATTTCTACCTTATGAATACAATAGGTAGCCCTCACAAGCTTTGCAACCTCCTAATTGAAACTGCAGATCTAGAGGAAGAGAGCTGGCCTTATCTGCTGTAAATGCTTTTTCTTTTCTCCAAAGGAAAAGAAAAAAAGAAGCAGCCTTTGTTTTAAGACCGCTGCAGTTTTTCACCCAACCCAGGACTGACATAACTTTAAAACTAAGCTTTAAAATTGCTTTCCATTCACATTCCTTCCAGTTCACTGGAACAGGAGATAGAGAGAGCCCAACCCACCTTATCACCACCTGAACACCTTGATCATTTTGAATTATCACCAGCAGGTTTCCAAGCCAAAGGCACAGGGCTCTGACTATGCCTTTTCCCAGCAAAGTACAAATATTTTATCCTGCTTTCAATCATAACAATGCAGGCCAATGCTGAGCATAAATTTCTTACTCTAAATTCTTATTTTAATCACATTCTTTCGCTTTTCCCCTATTGAGATCCTCCCAATCATTTTGAAGGGAACAAGTTTTATGGATGTTAGTCTGAAAGGAAGAAGAGTTTCATCCACCTACTGCCATTGTTTTCCCTTGTGATCAGTTTATGGGGATAACTAACCTTCACATAATCCACAGAGCCTTTCAATAAGCCAGCTTTTGCCATTTAAGTAGGCACTGCCTTAACTTTAAGAGGCTCAATTTCCCCTCAGTAAGGCCAGTAATAAGCCAGGGACTAACTCTGACATGATTTACTTTCCATTTAACCATGTGGAAGAAAATGAGTTAGAAATAAACACACAAACACAGCTAAACAAAGGAAGATGCCATTGCAGACCTTTTCTCCATGAAATCCAGATGTTTCCTTTTGTGTTGTTTCCCCCTCCACATGAAGGAAAGCAGTTGCTTACCAGTTGCAAGCTACCTAACCCAAATAGCCAAGAAAGAAAAGGGGAAGTACACTGCAGGACCAAAGGAAATAAGAATTGCATATTCCAACTGACCTGTCACACAAGCCAGAAGCAGGTTTAAATTACAAGTAAAATGCGTAAAAGCAAAATCATAATTACTGAATGCCGATGCAAATCAGATCAGCAACGTGTAATGACACTCAAAGGAAGCCACTATTCTCATTCAAGATTTTGCAATCCAGTTCAAGAAACCATCTCCCAGATCTCGCATGGAGTGCCTTAACTACAGTGAACAGCTATAGATCAGATATATATTCCATTCCACCATTGACTCTGTCAGAAGGACAGGCTAGCTCACACGTAGGATAATGTTATCCCTTTCAAAGGAATGTAAATTGAGGTTTTATTGAATCCATCAGCTGCATGTTGCATTGCAAAGGTCAAAGACATACATAGTCTGCCTTGACTAAATTCATTAAACATCTATGTTTACCTACATTGTAGGTAGGGGATGTTTTCTGCTCTGTCGTCAAAGTCATCTGAGCCTCTGTTCCTACATTAAGGAAGACTAGGTGTGTGAACTGCTGCTCTGGTGCAAAGTTGCACCCTCATATGAAGTAGAAAAAGAAGCAGTGCTCCTGCAACTACACAACTCAAACACATTGGCCAGAACAAAACACCAGTTTCTTTTAATTTTGGAGCCCCTCATTCATAGTAAACCATCACATGGGGAAGTTTATATCTACATGATGGACACATTCACAATTGTTACTACAGCTTGAAGGGGAACTGGGTCACTGGTGTCCTATATGCATGTGAGTCTTAAGAAAGGCCATGAGATTAAAAGGCTGAAAACTCTATTTCCCTAAGCGGGACCTCATTGCTTCATCTTTTTGAAGGTTAGTAAGTTTGTAACCGATAGCACATTAAAAAAAAAAAAAAAAGAACATATAATAAGCAAAGACAGCAGTATCTTTACAACCTGAAAAAGTTCACTCACTCCTTTTCTAGATCCATATGTAGAATTAAATTTTTCCATTCTAGAAAAAACCTTGTTTAGTGATGACTCAATGTATTGTGTCAGAAAGCAAGTCAGTGTCCTCATTCCCAACACACCAAACATCACAGCAGGGACATCAGTAATGAGACACTTCTACCAGCCACTAATGAGCCGAGATCCTCCGATGGAAAGATACAAATTCCAGGTGTTTTATTCTAGCTCTGGACCAAATGCTATATTGTTAGAACACTCCAGGACATATAATATTGTGATATTAGTGTATTTGTTTTCCTTTGGTCTCATTCTTGCAACCACCCAAGAAGTACATTACTAACACAATAAGAAAATGCCCTAGAAGTTTTTCAGCTTATCCAAACAACATTTATGTGAAAAAAAAAAAAGTAAAACTAGCTTGAGATTTTTCTCCTTATGTTATTAAATACAACCTATCAAGACCAGTCACTTCCAGTAATTACACTTAAGCTTTCCAAATCATGGTATAAATCTTGCCTCTGAACTTTTCTGCCTACTCTATCATTTACCATAATACACAGCACCAGAGGTCACAGTCTTGGTTTCGCCTCTGTTACAGCCATATCTGTTGACTAATATACCTCATTGTGTTTACCTTTCCCTATTTTCTGGATTTGTTTCTCATGTTTCTTCTCCGCTTATACTGCTCTCATTCAAGGTCAGACCTGATTACTTCATATCCTGAAAACTGCAAAATCATCCTCTCTAACCACTAAAGATTAATTTTGCCACTTTCCATTCAAGGTATTACCAATAATTTCATCTTTCTAGCCCTTCTTACTGTGGGATTTAAATCCCTGAGCATTAATTCTGATATAATTAATTCTTTTCTATTTTCGCTTCAAACATTCCGGAAAATGCTGCATAGTTTCATCTTCCTGCTTCTACAAAATTGACTACACTTTGCTCTGCCAGCAACTTTCCAGCCTGTTCCTCCTACAAGCATTTCCTTTATCACTCTCTCCTGCCAACAAGAAAAATCCCTAGTCAAAAAAAAAAAAAAAAGAATCAGGAACAATCTTCATCTTTGTTAAAATTCTACTAACATTGTCTTGCACAGCTCTAACCCTATTTGTAAACAAATGAAAAAAACAAGCCGACTACCACCACTGATTGACTTCTATACTACACTTGGCCAAGGTGTTCTAAAACATCCTCTTTTCCTTCTTGCACCTCAGCCCCCTCCAGTCAATCTGTGATGCTCCTCCCCACTTGTTTCACACTTTCACTATGCAGTGCATTTTAGGAACAACAGGCTAATGGCATAAACATAGTACACACACGAGACTGAAAAAAATCCATGGGAAAAGCTGGGTAATCATTTTGGCTTCATGCTGCTGAATTTACTGAAACTGGCTAGTTTAAAGTTAGTTCAGGCATTCCACTATTAGGCTAACCACAGAGGCATGGTTCCCCATCCTAGTTAATGCAGGGATCTATTTTTAGAATCTGAAGGCAACAGTTATTTAACAACAACAAAAATAATTTTCAAAAAAAATGTTCTTAATAGGGCCAATGCTTTTAAGAGCATCTATTTACAACAAGGCTGCTTTAATCTTTCATATTCTCTTTCTAAAAACATGGTTCAATATTCAGGAGTCCAAGTTAGTATTTAAACACAGTAGGATGGCAAAAAATTCCTGCTATTAGTGTAATGAAACACACAGCTATGGGTGTAAAAAATAAACAAATAAATAAACAAAAACAGGCAGGAAGAACACAAGAAATATCAGATAACTTCTGGTTATCATGGGTTGCTGTAGGTACTAAAACTGAAAGTACTTAGCAGGAGTACCAGCACCAGCAGAAAACTCATATTTTTAAGATGTTAATGTTATGAACCAGTTTGATAGATCTGAAGACAGACAACTTTAGAGAATAAAACGCAGAATAGGTCCATCAGCACGTTACAAGCCCTACCTAGCATATTACCACCTCACATTAACTAGTTTGTGTAGCAGGCACTTTTATAAGCAGACTAAAAAATTTCACATTCCAGTCATTGACCCATTTGCTGAAATAACCCAGATGCTGGGAGACAGTAAATCTGTTTATTTGTATGCGAGGAGACAAACCATTGTCTTTAAAAAATATAATAAAAAAATTTAAAGCTGTGTCTGCCTCTTTTTTTTTTTTCCACCTTGGCTGTTGGTATCAAACAATCAATGTCATTCCCTAAGAAGCAAACAGGCTGCCAGCTAGATGCCTGTGCCTGGAGTAGAGCTCTACATGCTGTCCTCAGGATGCACAGCTACAGCTCTTTGGGAGGTCTGTGCAAGGCCTTACCTGCATACTGTACGTACATGCTATAGAAGCAACCTCACCAAACTTCACAAGTTTACTCACTCTGTGTTATAAACAATAACTACTCACATTTACTGAGAACAAATACATTTAGTTACATTAGTACTACATTATCCTGTCCGTGACACCAATAGTGTTGAGACCCAGCTCATAGAACCACCCTGGGTGGGACGAGTGGGGTTCATGGAGGTTCTATATATACATTCCCTTGGGGCAAATTAAGGTGAAACAACACCAAAGAATTGCATATTGGCTTATAATTTTAATGCATATAATTGTTTAGGGGAAAAAAGGGAAATGCAGGGTATAAAATGTAGAATATAAGAGAATTGCAAAAGAAAACAAATTACTTGGTAAAGACAATTCATTAATATTCTACCATCCACTAACAACACTAAATCTTATAGCAATGGAATAAGAATAGCATGATTATCAATATCACTAGGGTTAGTAATAATCATCACTAAAAATAAGCAATCAATATGAAAAATCTATTACACAAGCCCCAGAAAGGGGCTGGCATTAAACTTATGTTACCATACGTGCCAGAGGGAAAACGGAGACAGTAGAGAGAGAGAGGGAGAGAGGGATGTAGGAAGGGAGAAGAAGGAAGAAAAAGTAAAGGAGAGGAGAAAGAGAAAAAGAGGAGAGAGGTAAGGAGAGGAAAAGAAATAAAAGTTATCAACCACTCCTTGGATCCCTGGATGAACGTCAAGAGGGGGTGTCATTGCCTGTTCAGTTGGTCAGCATCTCAGGAGTCTTCAGGTCCCCATCTGATATGTGTGACAACGGTTTGATTGTACATACCATCTCCTTGCTGCTTCTTGCTGTGTCACCCCCACGAGGAAAAGGGTTTCAGCCAGCACTCCATGCATGTGGGCATGCCTATATAAATACTTTATTTCATATATTGAAAGTGTAGCCAATGTCTACTTTTCCTAATACTTTTAAATTAGATTTTATATTACAAAGCCCCTCACATCAGAAGCAGCATTACCTACCTTCTGGGCCTTGGACAAATATCCTTTGCTCGTCAGACCCGAGATACCATTTGTATCACTAATTGCCTCTCTACCTCCAAGAGATAGCTCTGGCTAGGCTTATAGTCTATACATATGTCTTGGGCTTTAGGGACAATAAAAACAGTTGAGCAAGTGTAACATCACCACCAGACTGAAGCGCAGCATAGATTTAACATCCCAGCAAATCCAGGTCTATGCAGATAGCACTGCTCTAGATGGAAATGGTACATGAGAGCCCCAAGCCTGTCTACCTGAACTCAGTGTCCACATTAAAGAAAAACAAAACAAACAAACAAACAAACAAAAAACCCCACAGAACAGAACCAGCTTTTCCCAACAGCAGAAAAAAGCAAAATTATCAATAGCTATCCCCCCTAAACACACACAGCCCATGATTCCCTCAGTACACCACAGAGAAAGATCCTTTACTGACCTGTTGCCACAACCACACCTTCTCCCAGCTGCTACGCACTGAAATGGCCAAAACCTGGGCTCCTTGGAGCCCATGGATCCCACCTGTGCAGTCATCCCTCCCCTCAGCTTCCACCAATTGTGTGGGGGCTCCCAGGCCAGCAGATGTTAGATCTCATCATCAAGACAGTACCGGGGGGAGGGGGGAAACAGCCTTTTCCATCTCTGCCAACTTCATCGAGGCCCCAAAATCCAAACTTTGAGTACAGGCTAAGTAGATTTCCTGCTAGAGAGGAGCCACAGTTCCTTGCACAGGATGGGTTTGGTGACCTACATGGGGTAATGCTCTGGTTGGGCTTTATCTGTGTTTTACCAGAATTTTCTTCAAAGTGGTGAAGTTGTTAGGAATTTGAGAAGAAAAGGCCAAAGCTGTCCCAGGGCACAGGGACTGAATGGCCCTCTGATTTTCAAACATGTTTTCTTTAAAGAGTTAGGCATGCTCACAGGATGACGCAAAATAACTTAGGTCAAACCTTGGCTGCAGAAGACATTTATCTGCCCTTTCATATGGCCATACGGCAACTGAATACATATGTAAAACAAACTGAAGGATTGAAATCTGAAAATCTGGGTGCAGCATGCCTTGCTGCCACTCATGGAAGACCCTCTCCTCAGGGCCACGCATGCCAGCGACGTTCAGTAGCGCAGCACCGTGGCTCTGCCAAGACAACCAGGGCCAAAACACCAAGAGGCAGCGTTGTCCTCGTGACACACAGAATACAATGGTCCCCCCACCCAGAAAAGAGTCCAAGGCCATATCAAGCCAGCCAGGTGTTTTTCAAAAGACAAACTAGATCCAGATTGATTGAGCCTCATACATGTGTTTAAATTAGCTTTCTGGTTCAAAGCAGGAGTGTGTTTTTAAAGCAACTCTCCCAATCATCCCCATTTATTGCACTTGCATTCCAATCACTGAGCAGTCTGCAAGGACGTGAACTGCATTACTTTCTCACAAAGCTAAACCAGAAGGTGAACTCCATGAGTGCACCCAATGCACTCCAACTGCTAAGAAGTATTTAATCCTGGGAAGTAGACATGGTTTAGTCTGCAGTGAAACCTCCTGAAATACTGCTAGTGTAGATGTTAGGCCCCCAGTACCAGCTGTTTTGCTCCACAGCTCTGCTCTCACTGAGAGGCAGGGCTCGCTTGTGTGGGCGCTACCACTGAGGCAGGGCTATGAGACCAGGCTGACCCTGGGGGCTTCCTGAAATGCACCTTCATTGTTCACAGCTCCAGGAACAGCTGGCGCTGAACCAGCATTATTAGCTCTGTACTGCATTGAGACCGCATAGCCTCAAAATCTGGCTTGTCCATGAAGACAGTACAGCTGCATTCACACAGCACAGCATCTGATCTAATATGTCCTAGTAGACCCAAGCTTGGTCTGCATCATTGCCTCTTCCCCTCCCACTCTTACAACAAAACAAAATCTTCCTACCCTCCTTCTCCAAGCTCTCCCTATGCCACAGCCCATCTCACCACCCTCTCCCTTGTTAGGGGAGGATGCAAGCAAATTACCTGTATCACACAACCTCCGTGTGCTCTCAGTCTTCGAAATCTTTCAAAACCACAATTCACATATGTTGGTAGAACTTTTCAGATGTTACTGGCCACAGCCTCTGAAGACTGCATGTCTCACTTGGTGTGGTTGAGCCTCCACAGTCCTTGGTATAGCAAGGCCGACACTGCCCCATGACTTCACAGCCCCTACAGGTGTCTAGTCTGGCCTCTGCCTGCTACTGGGAAGGAACAGGCATCTGTGCTGTGGATGCCAAACGGAAAAGGGATCTTACTATTACAAGACGGATTCCACAATTTCCCATATAAAATTCACCAAATGCAGGTGGGCTGATCCAGTTGTTCTCTTTCCCCGAAAGAGATAAATCCTTCCTGACTAGTCCCTTCTTAACTTTCCAGCAGTGCATTTCCACCCCTTCCCTCACAGTAATGAAACTTGTCAGATAATTTCATCAGCCCATTTAACTCACTAGTTCATCTGAAAACGATCCAATTTTTGCTGAGTTTATATCCTGATAAATTAGTAAAACAAATTGACTGACTGAGGGTAAACAGTTGAGTCTGTGCCACTCCCACTTTCAGGAGAAGTAAGCTGATAGATGGTTTCACCTCCCTCTCCAAATTGCATATTTCTCAGACTTTTTTTTTCTGGGCTTGGACGGGAAGGGTTCATACCTCGAAGAATGCTTGATGCTGGATCAGGGCTGGCGATGACGGGAGACAGGCTGACACTTACTTCAGTGCAGTTACACAATGCTTGTGTGCAGTGGTCCTCTTATGTGCTTGTCCTCCCCCATCCCCTGTGCTGCATATACCTCCAATTGATCAAACATCATAAGAGCATATATTTCCCTGTCCTCTGGGTCCTTCTTTTCATATTGTGCTTATATTGGATTTACCTTTTGTGTGGGTTTTGTGAAATATACCATCTTCCACAGATATATATTTGTTCAACTAAGAGTTTTTCATATCTAAAGGATGGCATTTCATTTCCTATATAAGGTAGGTCAACTTTATTTAGCATGCTGCTCCTCCATCCTGTTTTATTCTCATTCAATGGACAGCCACAGGCTGTCATTCATTGTATGAATTCAAGAGGCAGAATGATCAAATTTCCTTGTGAACTTTTCTACATTACTTCTCACTGCAATACCTGAAAGCTTGACAAAACCAAGCTCCTTCATGATCACAAAGTCCCTATAATGGGAGAGGCTTTTATCCTGCTTTAAGGAAGATAAACAAAGATACACAAAGATGAAAAAGAAAAGTATGACCAATTTTGTGTGTCTGATCCATGATTTGACTTTTTGAGAGCACATGGCTTCCTATAGCATGTGTTCCATTCAGACCACAGCTGTTGTTGATTTCAGTTTCAGCCATGAGCACTCAGCAAGCCAGTTCCCAGGATTTCAAGTCAGGCTTAAGAAAAACAAGGAAACAATTACTCATGTGACAAAAGTTTAGTTTAAATAAATTGGCCAACATCATACAGAAGCTCTGTAGTAGAGGCAGAAACACAGGCAAGAACTATTCTGAACTCAATGGCCTAAATTTTGAGCTTTCTTTAAAACCTCCCTGTACTCACTGCATGCTTTCAACTTCTGCCACAAAGGAGTGATGGAATCTACAGAAATATCCTTCCTTTTTTTTTGCTTTCACACATTTATCATAGATCCTTCCCATGCAGGCATTTTGAGGGTAGGAAATAATAACTCTGTAAATATAATGCTCATCTATATTAGAAAGCAGTCATGCAAGAGGGTCAGTTAAATGTTAATTCTAGTGTTTGCCTTAGCCAGGTCAAGCAGCCAAATCCTAACAGTGATGTATAGAACAGGTTTTTCAAACAATACACGTAAATTTGTGTGTTTGATCCTACATAGGGTAGGATCTGATTTACCTTGAAATAAAAGCTCTGTGTTATGTACAATGTAGGTAGCAAAATGTCAGTTTAATGCAGTACGTGCATAGGAGGTACAAGCCAAGGCCGAAGAGCAGACCCAGATATTGTCTGGCCATCAACCGAAGCTAAACTCTAATGCTGTGAAATAGGCAGATGACTGACTTATGCTATAAGTGACTCTTCTTTGGTAATCTTTGAACTATCAATATGTAATAAATCAGAATACATTTTCATATGAAGAATATTAGGTGATAAATGTATAGAACTACTGGCTGCAGCAGACAGAGAACAATTTATTATCTTGCTGACACAAAGTTAGTTAATATATAGCTGGTTATGTCAGAACCTTGAAAATTATAAAGCTATGTAGAGTTTGTGCTTCTACTTAAAGCTTTCGGTTCAGAATGTGCATTTCCCAGACAAGAAGATAATTATCAGCTTTTGATTGAAACAAAATCTGGATCTTACATGCCTCCTGGAAATTTCTATCAAATAAATAGGTTTATTGTATGGTTTAATTAAGTTACTTTATATTCTCTGTACAAATTAGTCTTCTAGTTAATAAGAATATATACTTTATTTTATCTAGATATAAAAGAATATAAATCAGTGATACATGTGGATTTTTACAGATAAGGAATACTTGAGAAGTCTACAAAAAAAAAAGCATGCAAGAAAGAAGAAAGCATGTGAGTGCTTAGCTTTGAAAACATTATGAGAAAGTGATAGCCCAGACACAGTGTCTGCATATGATAATAATCTAAAATCATGATAATAATCTAAAAACTGAAAGTGACATTAATGATCTAAAAAACAAAATTGACATTTCACCTGTACACTGTGCAAAATGTTCCAAGTTTTTAAATATCTTGCTCTGTTCTGAGCAGTGCTGGTGCGCAAGTCCCTCTCTGGGAGCAGGACAAGCAGGCAGCTGCAGTGCAGCATGGTCTCTTGCATGGGATTTTCACTGGGAGATGAGAGCACCTGCAGTGAGCAACTGGCTCCCCAGCACACTGTGGGTGTCACAGTGGTGTCAGCAACAAGGCATCATACAAGCAAAATAGCTTTATTCCTCCACAGGCCAGAGTTCACTTTAACAACGGGAAAAAAATGCCTATATCCCCTTTTCAACAGTTAGCAAAATGACCACGGGCTTTAAACCCTATGGAGTCTTTTTGCCTTATAAGACATAGCCCTTCTTGTCTGTCCCCTTCTTGTCTGTCCATAGGCACAGCCACAGATTTAATCCACTCATGACTCAGTTACTGCCACCTTTTGATATCTGACCTTGATAGATTTAGACTGAAACTAAAACCATCTTTTTGTTGACTGTCACTATTGCTCTCTGCATTCCTCTGCTTTCTTACAAGCGTAAATTGTTTGATTCAATTTCAGTTCCTTTCCTAACCCATCACCATCACACCAATCTCTTCCCATTTCCATCTCCAAATCAGTTTGGGACTAAAACTTCATCACCCTTAACAAACCTCTAGTAGCATTCACGTTTTTGGTAAAGGTCCTCATAAGCGTCTGAAGAACTTTCTTCTCAATTTCAATGAAATTTCTTCTTAAAACTCCCTTATATATTCTAGGCATTGTGCACATCATAAGGCAGAGGTATCAAGGTAGCAGCAGCCCACCAGACTGATCAGCACTAGAAGTGAAGTTGGAAAAGGAGATATCCTCATTAGACTAGCTCACAAAGATGGATAATTATACATTAGTCCTTCTTTGTAAACGAGTGTAGTGAGAGGACAAGAGGTAACGGGTATAAGCTAAAAGAGGGTAAATTTAGACTAGACATTAGGAAGAAATTTTTCACTATGAGGGTGGTGAGGCACTGGAACAGGTTGCCCAGAGAAGCTGTGGATGCCCCATCCCTGGAGGTGTTCCAGGCCAGGCTGGATGAGGTTTTGAGCAACCTGGTCTAGTGGAGGGTGTCCCTGCCCATGGCAGGGGGGTTGGAACTTGATGATCTTTAAGGTCCCTTCCAACCCTAATCATTCTATGATTCTATGATTCTATACACACAAGCTGAGAATAAATGCTTTCAAAAAAAAGTTTAGTTCAATGTGTGAGAGAAAATGAAGCTGGTTCATGAGAGTGGAAAAGGGTGCTGGAGACAGAAGTGCTGGAGACAGAAGTGATACAGTGATTTTCTCCAGGAGGACAGAGAAAGGTGGAGAAAATATCACACATGGGACAAGAGCAAATAGCTCTTATAAAAATACAACATCAAACTAATACAACTTTGGAGTAGCACATGAGACCTGTTTCAAAAAGTCATAATCAAAAGCTGTTCTGTAATGTACAAAAACTCTGTCCTTACAGAAGAAATGATCCACCATAACTGGATCAACTTCAGAAAGCTACTACATAGACAACTTCTTAAAAAGAAGCTAAATGAAGAATCTAAGAGTTAAACTTTTGCAGGCAGGCTAGAGATTGACTACTTAAAGACACCACTTTATAGGAACAGAAAACATACATCATCTTTCAAAGAAGGCTATGGAAGGGGAAGAAACCACTAAACAGCAGGGTAAAGAAGATTTTAGTGGCAGGAAGACATCATTCAAACAGCAAAAGCTATGTCCAAGTGAGGAATGTAGAAAAGACTATAGACCATGGTAGTTCAAATGTGAAAATGTGGTAAGTCAAGACCAAAAAAAAAAAAAAAAAGGTTTGAGGAGAAAAATCTTACACAAGCACAAAATCAAAACAGGCTATAACTTCTTTCTTGAACACAGCAGGAGTAAAAAGGTTGTCAAGAGTCTGTCAAGCTAGCAGACAACCTGGATACGCAAGGGGTACTAACAACCTAAGACCATAACAAAAAAGCTAAATATATTTTTCACTTCTATGGTTACTATGGAAGAGACTTACAAAGTTCCTACCCCAAAACTCTTTGCAGGCAAGTCACCAGATGAATCTCAAACTGAAGTACTGAAAAGCTGTTATGGAACTAATAGGCAAAACAAACTAACAGAATCATAGTCTTCAATACAAAAGAGACTCAAACATGGAGTGATATGCTACCTTGCATTTTAAAACTGCCTTGATAACTCAAGCGTGGCATGTAGGAAACCTGGCACCAATTTTCAAAAGGATTTCACAGAGTATCTTGGAAATGACAAACAAGTTAATTTAGTGTCTACATTGATGAATAAGTAGAACATAAGAAAGAATTTGTGACAAACCATATAGCGAGGAAGAGTCGCCACACATTTAATAAAGGAGCATGCACCTCACAGTCCTGTTGAGACCCTTGAGGGTGCCAACAAGCATATAAAACTAGAAGAGGTCCAGGTGATACTATCCACGTGGATTTCCAAAAGGTACTCAACAAGGTTTCTGACCATAGGCTCTCGAGGATATTAAACAGCCTGGAAACAAAAAGGAACTCTCAGATGAAATATTGGAAAGAGAGGGTAGGAGAAAACGGTTTTTACAGTAGAGGGAGGTCACCAGGGGATTTCTGCCAGTAAGTGAAGAGGCATGGCATGTTGATAATTCTAAGTTATTCCGTCCACTAAAGATGAGGGCTGCCTCTGCAGAAGCAGAAGAAGAGCTCACAAGAGTGACTATGCTTTAAAATGGCAGCTAAAATTCAGTAAACATTAGCGTGAAGTAACATAGCTAAGAAAAATTATCCTAATTTTGCAGATACAGTGGTAGGTGCTGAGGTGTCCATTATAAGTCAGGAATGAGATTTTGTGGACTTCAAACCCTTCATTTGCTTTCTGACGGACTAGCACAAGCAAGCACTCATCCTACTGTAATAAAGGTATTTAACCCCAAGTAGGTGTCTCCCCTACTGGAAGAGAGCCCATAGCCCATATATCTATCCTCCTTAGCATGGAAATTCTGGTTGCTCCCTTTGCTCCACAAGCAGGAGGAACACAAGCAACTCGTAATTTGCTCATGTAAGTCTAATCTTTGCCAGTGGATCTCCCTGAAAGTGCTCAAATACTGTACCAGCCATCTTGTTTGCAAGCTGCTGAGGGAATAACTTTGTTGGCTGTGAACTGAGGCCCCTGTGCTGGCTCCCAGCAGCTAGAAATAAGTGGCCTGTCATGTTCTTCAGTGAAGTTAAACCTTGAGCATATTTTATAATGTCTGTTTAGAAACTCTTCCTAATAGACAGGTTATTTAAAAAAAATATCAATCATATTAGTGCAATTGGGAATAAAAGTATAGTCTGCTTAAATGGCTGTCATCTGCCTTTCCCTAATACTAACTGCTTATTGCTATTAGTAAGATTGCAAGAATATTTGATTTCTGAGATATTTGGTGAAATTTTTGTTCAAAAGTCTGCATTTCACAAGGCACTATTTCAAATCTCTAATAGAATCAGTAGTGTAACATGAGACTACCAAAATGTTTGCCTCTTCAACTCTTGTATCTTCCATATCCTAAAGATGCATGCAGCCACAGAAATGATGGCAAAGGGAACAGAGATTATGTGTTTCCCTACCTGAAGGTAGTTATTTATTTGTATGGTGCATTAAGCTTTAAATATGTTCAGTAATAATGCAAAGAGCTAACTTCAGCACAAATAAAGCAGCATAATTTAATGAACAACCCTCTAACAAGCTAAACTTCCCTATAAAACTTTATATTTGCTCTGGAACGTAGATAGAGGGTTATATATTTATTGCATAGTGGATAGGAATAAAATTTTTGTGAAATGAAAAGAGACAGAAATCAATAGGTTCCATATCCTAGGTCATTCCATGAAAATATTGAGCTTTCTGCCTTTCAAAATATTTATTTTCTAGATGTATTATTTTTAAGATATTGAAATAACTGAACATTAGCCACAGGGTATTTTGGAAACTGAAAGAGAAGAGAGAATTATCCAAGGAATCCTCCCATAAATTTTATGTCAGAATTTTGAGACAGATATCCCAGAAGTGCCCTTGGGCAGATCACTGATGTTATTTCCAGGGTAATTAAAGGATGTATGGTCTCTCCCAATGGGATGAGTGATGTGGTAGGTTTAACCAGGTCTTGTCAGGAAAATGAAAACATGTGCCTATTTCAATACATCATCTCTTCTTGGTAAGCTGCACTTAGTGACCATCCAAATTTGCACAAAAGCAACAGAGATGCATAGGAGCATGTATGCTTTGAACCTGCAAAATGTTCTATCTGATGTAGAGTGTTTTCCACTCCATCCATCTTTTCTGTAGCTACTCAGTCTCTGAAAGTAGGAACAACAATGTTCTTTTTTTCCCCTCCTTTACCCTCTTTTATCAAGTGATTAAAATGAAAAAAAAAATCCATAGAAGCAGGTGGGCTTGAGTAATCTTACCACAAGGCAAGAACAGACATGCATGTTACACTAGCAGCAGACACAACTCTGCTGTGAAAGATGAGAACTGAATCCATCCCTTTGTCGTGGGTTAAGCAGAAGAGAGTTATTTTTTTTTTCCTTCTCTTCATAAATAGTTAGCAAGAAGCTATGCTTTGGATTCCTGCTCAGGAGAAAGCTGATAAGAAGGAACATTTATAGTTATTGCCAGGATACTTTCAAGGACAAATACATTCAGCCTCTGTCCTCTCCACAGACAGAGCAGGGGAAGAGACAATCCAGCTTCTAGCCTGGGATTTGCTTTTAGGTTAAGATTGAAAAGCAGACTGACCAATTATTCTATCCCATGCACATCATACTCACCTATCATACCCAGTATATAGGTGAGGACCCTTCCGGGAAATCTCTCTTACTTCCCTTGGGCTCCGGATCATCTCGCTTCGGGTCCTGCATTCGCTCTCCCAAGGCCCTCCCCCCCCCCCCCACAGATGCCAGTAGCTCTCAGAGCCCGGGATGCTCGTTATCTCCATTCCATGAGTTTCAGGATCCTCCCTCTCCAGGAGGATCATTAGCTGTTTTTCCCTTGCTTCAGTCAGCTCTCGGCCTGGGACGCTTGGGCTGTTATCTCTGTTCCGTGAGTGCCTCCGGGAGTGGTTTGGGGGAATCATGAGTGCAGTGTCTGGGGATCGTTAGCTGTCAACAGGCTAAGCCTCTGGGGGGGGCAGTATCATTCTGTATCACCCATTCCCTCCTTCCTCCGGGGTCGTTGGCCGGGAGTGGGCTGGGCCTTTGGTCATCAGGTGGGGAGGGGCATTATCACTGTGTATCACATTGTATATTTGTATATAGTATTATTTCCAATATTATTGTAGTTTAGTTATTAAATTGTCCTTATCTCAACCCACGAGTCCTCTTTGCCATTTACCTCTTTAATTCTCTCCCCTATCATTGGGTGGGGGCTGAGACTGGGACTGTGTGAGCGGGTGTGTGTGGTTTGGCCCCCAGCCAAGGGCCAACCCGCCACACCCTTACACTGGATCATGACCCTCAGAGGTTTTACAGCTCATGGCTGCAGAGGAGTGATGAATCATAGACATTTTGGTTGGAAGGATCCTCTGGAAGTGTTTGGACCAACCCAAGGCTTGAATAATGTTGCCAGCATTAGATCAGATTTGCCACAGCTTTGTCCAGCCAAGTCTTGAAAACCTCCAAGGACGGAGCTTCCATAGCCTCTGTGCGTAACCTGTTTCAGTGTTACACTACCCTCCTAGTCAAGAAGCTGGTTTGTTTGCGGGGTTTTTTTTGTCTAGATGGGAGTGGAAAGTAGGAAAATTACAGGACACGATAAAAATCCCCACACTATTTATGCTGCATATCCCAATAGTGGTGTCATAGTCTCCCTCTGACTTTAGGCGAACTAGGAAACACCAATGGCAACTTAAAACAGCCAAGAGCATATGAAGTATCAGTGCCATGATGGAACACTGAGAAGCAATGTGTTAGCTAACAGAGGGAGGAAGGAGTGAAATTTCCCTTCTGCCCTCCTTGCAAAGCTGCCCCTGTAAAAACAACAGAACGTTCCTTTTTGTTACACAGCCCACCACCCGTTATTCTCCAATACAGTCTGTCTCCACCAGGCAGAGTTACAAATAGCAGATGACAGAGGAAACATCCTGGTTCTGGACCCCCTGTGCTACATTGGGGCACGCAGGACTTTGACTGAAATGCCTCAAGCAACTGAAGTCAGATTTAGGCTACAGTGGTTGAGCACTGGTGCTATAAGGTGGAATTCAAAGTTTTTGTAGACTGAGGACCTAGAGGGAGGCACAATTTAACAGCTTAAATCTTTGGCAGAATTGAATGCGATGCAGAAATGCACGTGTCTAAATTCACTACTATTTCAAACATTTATTCACTGCACTTTTCTCTTCTTTTCTAGATTTGAAACCAGTCTGACAATCAAATCTCCCCAGACACTGCTCCCTGAGCCTAGGACCCAGGCGCATCAGCATGAATCACACTGCCTCCAGCCCTCTGAGGGCTTCCTGACTCGGAGAGAGAGAGAGCAGCCACGTTCTGATAGTTCCAATGGGAGGTGTCAGCCTGCTTCCAGAGCTTTCAAAAGACATTCCATCATTCATGAGTCATGCCATTGTGTGGAACCTCTGAGATAATGAGACTGTGAACATCATTTTATGATGCCGTTTGGCTCAAAGACAGGGAAACATATGGGCATTCCTCTCTACACAGATTTTGCAGAAGCAAGGAAAATCCCGCTGTCTGTTAAAGACTTTTCTTAGCTTCATTTGCAAGAGGCTGGATGCTGCTAACAGTGGACAAGATGGAACTGGTCAGCCACAGATTGCACATCTCAATACAGCTTTGCTCTGCTTGAGATTCTGCATAGAGATGTGAAACAGCCACAGGATGTGAAACCTGCTAAAGCTTACTAAGGGCGTTAGACTGAGATAGTTGCAATAAAACCATCTCACTTTATTTAAAAGACTAATTTTTCCTCTTTTTGCCACAATTGAATAAGTCTATGAGATAGCCCGAGTCTGAATTTTAGCCTACACAGATAGGACGACTCACCTACAGCTTACCACTACGCAAGAGAACCTGGCAGTCATTGGGATGAAATTGATCTGCAACAAAAAATTAAGCTCCCAAATCAATCTACACTGCAGATTGACTTGACCATTTAGAATCCTAAGTGTCATTGAAAATTCTTTATACTTGAGCATTTATTTCGGAAAACGGAAGTCAGGATCTAGCAGAGATTCTGACAAAATTGGCACATGGAGCTTCAACTACCATTTTATCTCACTCTTCAATATAGCACTTCAGAGTTGTACTATGAAACAGGTTTCACATTTATACACTTATCAAAAGGTTTTATTCAGTAGCTGCTACTTCATTCAGTTCAGCCACTGCCCTCCAGGCACTCTGGTATTTGGCCTCTTTATATAAAAGCTACACAGGGAAAACAATGAAACCCAAACTCCCAATATGTTTCCTCAGGGAAGGACATTTAGCCCTCTGGAAAAAAAAAAAAAAAAAAAAAAACACTTTCAAAATAAGAACGTACAAAACCAGAAAGTCGGCAATGTGGTTCAGATGCTACCTATCTGCAGAAGTAAACTATTTTATTTGTATACGAACAGTAAACTGCTTTTAAGGAGAAGTTCCTAACATGAATTCTACAGAAAAATACAAATCTTGTCATATAGACACTATGTACAGAAAAATAAGAATTACGTCTGAGATTTTAAGATTACAATGTAGTATAATTCCTTTTGTCTCAAGGAAAAAACTAAACAAAAAGAAAGTACTGTATTTACACTTAAACTTCCACAGAACTATTACAAGGATCCAGTGGCTTTATTGAAGCTCTTGTCAAGTGTAATGATCACCACTACCTCTCAGTTATTAATCAGAAGATTTTGCTTACATGCCTACTGCAGATGGAAAGATATTTGCTGTTTTAGAAACAACTACATTATGAGGAAAACATTAAAAATTGTATGTCTGTAACGTGCTGGGCTCAGTCATTCAATCAGTGGCATGAAATCTAGCTGGGGGCCAGTAACTAGTGGTGTACTCCAGTGGCCAGCACTGGGTCCAATACTCTTCAACATCTTCATTAATAACTTGAATGACTGGGTACCCTCAGCAAGTTTGCTGATGACAAAATTGGGAGGAGTGGCTGATACACCAGAAGGTATCTCCCTGTCATTCAGGAAGACCTCGGCAGGCTGAAGACATGAGCTGACAGGAACCTTGTGCACTGCAAAGTCCTGCATCCAGGAAGGAATAATCCCATGTACCAGTATACGCTGAGAGCCAACAGCCGGAAAGGAGCTTTACAGAAAAGGACCTGGGGATCCCATGGACAGCAAGCTCAACACAAGCCAGCAATGTGCACTTGGGGCAAACAAGGCTAACGATACCCTTGTGGCATTAGACAAAATATTGTCGGCAGGTCAAGGAGGATGATCCTTCCCCTCCACGCAGCACTGGTGAGGCCACACCTGGTGCCCTGTGTCCAGTTCTACAGTACGAGACATACAGAGCTACTGGGGAGAGTCCAGCAAAAGGGCCACTAAGGAAAAGCTGGGAGAGCTGGGACTGTTTAGTCCGGAGAAGAGAAGGCTCAAGGGGAACAATCATAGCAGAAATCTTAGCCAAGGAAAGTATCTTAATTTTTTAACAAAGAATCACAGAATCATCACAGAATCGTTTGGGTTGGAAAGGATCTTAAAGATCATCAAGTTCCAACCCCCCTGCCATGGGCAGGGACACCCTCCACTAGACCAGGTTGCTCAAAGCCTCATCCAGCCTGGCCTTGAACACCTCCAGGGATGGGGCATCCACAACCTCCCTGGGCAACCTGTTCCAGTGCCTCACCACCCTCATAGTGAAAAATTTCTTCCTAATGTCTAGTCTAAATTTACCCTCTTTTAGCTTATACCCATTACCCCTCGTCCTCTCACTACACTCCCTGATAAAGAGTGCCTCCCCATCTCTCCTGTAGGCCCCCTTCAGGGACTGTAAAACTGCTATTAAGTCTCCCCAGAGCCTTCTCTTCTCCAGGCTGAACAACCCCAGCTCTTTCAGCCTGTGCTCATAGGGGAGGTTCTCCAGCCCTCTGATTAATTTTGTGGCTCTCCTCTGGACTCTCTCCAATAGGTCCATGTCTTTTTTGTGTTGGGGGCCCCACATCTGAACACAGTACTCAAGGTGGGGTCTCACAAGAGCAGAGCAGAGGGGGAGAATCACCTCCCTTGACCTGCTGCTAATGCTTCTTTTGATGCAGCCCAGGACACGGTTGGCTTTCTGCGCTGCAAGCGTACACTGCCGGCTCATGTTCAGCTTCTCATCCACCAATACCCCCAATTCCTTCTCCTCAGGGCTGCTCTCTATCCATTCTCCACCCAGCCTGTATTTGTGCTTGGGATTGCCTCGACCCACGTGCAGGACCTTGCACTTGGCCTTGTTAAATTTCATGAGGTTTGCACTGGCCCACCTCTCCAGCCTGTCAAGGTCCCTCTGGATGGCATCCCTTCCCTCCAGCATGTCCACCACACCACACAGCTTGGTGCCATCAGCAAACTTGCTGAGGGTGCACTCCATCCCACTGTCCATGTCTCCAACAAAGATGTTAAACAACACTGGTCCCAGTACTGACCCCTGTGGAACAC
>WKFP01014275.1:634973-686968 GCA_011057875.1 Pterocles orientalis
AAAAAAAAAAAAAAAAAAAAAAAAAGTGAAAGTGATACAAGAAACTAAAACTTTTTTTTACCTTGCCTAGATTGTTCTACATATGGTATATATTAAAATTCTCAGAGTTTACATATCATGTCATATGAGAGCAATAAGTTACTTTAATTGGCTCAAGTGTGAATTTTGAACAAACTGAATTTTTTTTTAGATGTTTAAATGTAACATAGAATTTCTTTTTCACATTAAAAGTTCACATGTTCTGAGGCAAATTTCTCAAATAAAAAGGTAATAATGTAAAAACGTTTTAGCATCCAGTATTTCTAGTCTGAGCAGGGAAAGCTCAGCAGGTTCTTACATAAAGTAGTTCAAATCCTGTATGTGAAACTACCTGGAGAAATTCCCCTACCACTTGAATTGCTCATTCAACAGGCAAATATTTTCAAGGTATACAAAACACAGGCTATAACCCACCTAGCTGCCTACACCAGCACAAAGGAGAGCCAGCAAATGTAACCTCCATGGTATTTTTGCAGTACTTTCCACAAATTTAACTTCTCTAATCAAAATATTCCACTCAGGGTTTAAATGAGGTTGTCTCTTTCACTGATCTGGACACATTCCAGTGTAAACTTGGTGGTATTTTATAACATCATAACAGGAAGGAGGAATAAACAGACAAAATGGAGAATAATTTGCCTGTTGTGAATTTGCTGATTTCTTATAGTATTAGGCCCAGTTCTGCACAATACTGAATTAAGGCTCAACTTTGTTGACTCAAAAGATGTCTAGAGTCCATTATCTTTGTGATATTCTGCATTTATTTGCACAGACAAAACAGAGTCTCTCTCCTCGGGACACAGGCACTGAGGAAGAGGCTGCTACCTCTGTTGAAGCAGCCTTCCTTCTTTGTAAAATTATCTCAGCCTGAAGCATGTGGGCAGAGGCTCCACAGAATTTTGAACATAGATTCAAGGACAGAAAACAGACTTTTTTTCTTTCTTAAGCTCAGGTAACTGCCCCAATATCATCATCTATGCAGAACTAACTTGCGTCTCAGCATTTGTATTTATACATCAAGGGAAGGACAGATTTCAGAGATGATAAAAGTTGTTCCAGACTAGAGTGCCATAAATAAAGAGAGCCCCCCTGGGGGAGTGGGAATTTCCTTTTTCTCCAGCTTTTGTGTCTGCTTTCCTCATACAGCCCCTCCAAATCTCCTTGCAATTAAACTTACCGGAGATCAACTAACAATGAAATAGCATCCAGGTACTTACCTCAGAATTAATCCTCAACAGCGCAGTAGAATAGGTAAGTACGATAATTAACAGTCACAGCAATTAAAGCAACTTCATGTTGTGATATTCATTCTTAGCAGAAAGGAAAATCTTGTTGATTTCTTCTGAGTGCCAAGATAGCCAATGTGACACTGAAAGATTTAACACAGTGACTTGCAACACAAAAAATCTGCCTCCTCTCTTCTGTAAAAAGGAGAATAAGGCGACATACAGAGTGCTTACTCTGATCTATGTTGTCCTTTCCTCTGCTGTACTGCTTTGGCCTATATTGAGTGAAAAATACTGTAAGATACAGCATGCCGACCAACATTATTTCTATTCTGATACGCTTATGTTCACAGCTGGTATTTAACTACATATTAAAATAAAACAAAAGCTAAGGACTATGTTCTTTGCTACATCTGGCAGCAAAGTGTAAGAAGAAAGACAAGTGAACTGAAAGAAGAACGGCCAAAACAAAATGTGTTCCCCTTCAGCATTCTGCAAAATGTCAGTCACTTGCTACAGATCTTGGAGGAAATACCAGTAGATTTGTATCACCCAGAGCAAAGAGGAGTCAGGGCATTGGCACAGTGGAACTGGGAAAGACATCTTTACAGGGACTAGAATTATACTGCTACTCAAAAGCAAGATACAGACACTCCTACCACCAACATTTATGTTGCAATGTTTGTTCTTACCAGGCAAAAAAGGCAACAAGTGAAACAAAGATAAACTAAAGCACAAATTCTTTCTCTGCAGAACTATAGAAGCAAAGAAAGCCAAGCTGGCAAAAGAAAAATTTCAGTTGTCATCTACAAAACGTGTAATGCTGTCATTTATAAATTGTATATCTAAACTTGAAATAATTCAGAAACTGTAATAATGGATGATATAGATATGCAAACATATAAATTCTATTAACTAGATATGTTCTGTATTTTAATCCACAGATGCATTGATACCAAAGTTTATGTTTATAGGATTTGACTGGAATAAAAGAAATCCGAATTTATCTGGGGGCTTTGATGCACACTATCTGCATGATCTTGGGATGCTTCAGAGGCAGTCATACATATTGTTGTGCAGGTTATCCTTCTTTTCAAGCCTGTCTATCTGCAGCATCGGTCATTCATTCCATATGACTCAGTTCACTAAGTAGAAAATGGGTTAATGAGACTTTTCTCCTTATATATCTCAATTTGCCCACTCTTTGTCTGGGTCTGATCAGAATATGTCTGGGTGACCTCAGTCAGTATATACCTGTAGAGTACATAGCACAAAAGGAACCCAAATTTGTTTGGCATCCATCATTCTAACAGTAGGACAAGTAAGCTGAGAAAACCTTCTTTTTGAATAGTCCATAACAGTCACTAAAATCAGAGGGGCTTTTGATTTCTATGTCTAGTTTAAAGTATTCAGATAATGAACGATCATGCAAATGGGAAATGGGAGTGAACAAACTGGATCTTTCCATTTCCTTGAAGTCCCAACACACGGAAGACGAGAAGTTGAATTCTCTGTCCTTTACACAGCAGAGAAGGAAGAGAAGAAAGAAAATACAGGACACTTCTTAATTGACTGTCAAATGCCAGGAATCTTTAAAGAAGATTTTACTTCCTGGTTCGCTGAAGATCTTTAATGCACAGAGCTGCAATAATCTCAACTTTCTGTGTACAGCAAAGAACTTAAAAGGTTTTGCACATGAGTGATAGAGAGTTAAACATAGCCACTTAACAACTGCCAAAATGTCTGGGTAAAACAAATCATGCTTCCAGATGAAATTAATCTTTGGATAACCTGGTTACCCTTGGCAGAATTTTCCCCATTTGGTAACAGTATAATTGCAGTGTCTACTTACAGGCTGAGTGCTAGAGGCTTAGCCAGAAATTAGAAGACTGAAATGAATAATCCGTGGTGCTCACTAGCACTCATCATAGCCACTGAACAGGGGCTGGTGCATCTCTTAAGCTAATTACATGTGCTGTGACTAAATTAGTGAGTAGGCATGGTAACCCTTGTAAAATAGGCTATGAAGTTACAGGTCCAAGTGAGGACAACCATATCAACCCATGTTGCTCAAAATGGGTAAGCCAGGAAGGCCAGGAGGACTGATGTTATGAAGGTATGGATAGGCCACGCAGAAAACAAACAAAAAAAAAGGAATACATGTAGTAATAGTGTAGTACAGTTGCAAATGTTCAGGTTTTAGTGATCTGGGGTGATCTCAGCACTTTTTAAAAATAAATTTAAAACACTCTTAGAGAGAGCAACGACTTTCACTCTGCTACAGCAGTTCCTAGACTCATTTATGAAAAGTATGGATTTTAATAACCGTGTCGTCTCTTCAGTTTCATCTCGACAGTTTAGTGACTCTTCTCCACAAGGTGGCAGAAAGACCACACAGTTGACCACTAATGGTTATAATCAACCTCTGTCTTGTCACGGAATTGCCACTTTAAAAGTCCTACCACCCAAGTGAAATAAACCCTTAATCAATTAATTCTGTGTTAATTGGAACAGTGCAATTTATCCACATGATATAACAAAGGTTTAAAGAAGAAGATCACAAACAGAAGAGATTAAACTGCTTAGTCATCGTGACCTACTCAAACATTATTATGCAAATGGAGTCTTTGCACAAATGCCATCCAGTGATACCTTAGTTATCTAAGTGGAAATGGGTATGAAAGCAATTTGGATAAGAAAGAGGATTATATTTTAATATAAATTAAATCAGCCTGAAGGGCAATAACCTCAGGCTGGATGAGTTTTCAGATACAGAGCTTCAGAAAAAGAAGCTCAAGATAAAATGGCTTTTAAAACATAAGCATCAAGATGGGTAATGAGGGCACAGGGCACATGTGGGGAAGGGCCCTCCAGCCCCAGTGCACAAGGCTGTGCCTGTGACCATGCAATGGGGTAACGCTCATGGTCTGTCCAACAGGAGCATGGCACAGGCCATCAGCTCTCGGGGAGCAGGGCAAGCCTGAGGAGGATGCTGTGTGCGAGGGAGGCAGGCAGACCAAAGGCTGCCCAGCCAGCTGGCAGTGGAAGCCTGCTGGCAGGACTTGAGATTCAGCATTCACGGCAAGGGCAGGAGCAAGACATGAATTCAGCATCAAGTATGAGACTCGGGATCATGGTAACAGACTCTGCAGCCTGGAGCAACTTGTGAGCTCGCCTCCATGCCCAGCAGGCTGGGTGCCCTCCCGCTGCAGAGGGGCTGAACCCAAAGCCCCACTGCCTGCCCGCATCCCTGAGCTGTGCCACAGGCTCCCACCTCACAAAAAGCTTGTAAGTCCCTTCTCTAAACTAGAAATCACATTTCTGTTCCTCTCCCAGATTTGCCTAAACTGGTTATAACAGATCACTGCGATTCAGAAGGGAAGCAATTCTTGCCCCACACCATATTTTTTCACAGCTCCTCTCACAGTATCTCGCTCAGTGTCTATCTGACCCTGTTTTTTTACAGCAGATAAAAAAGATGTGCTGCATGTACAGAAGAATCCCTCTCTAATTCTGTATCAGATCCTTCCAGGTTTGTCTATACCTCCAGTCAACAAACTCCTTTTCCTCCCTTGAGGATCAGCCATAGGAATAATCCTCCCACCCTCCAGAAAGGCTTCCAGCCCTGGCACACAATATGAGTAACTGGCCTTTAAAGGGGCTTAAAAAATAACAATTTATGAAATATCTTTTAGTGGAACTGACTGTTTGTAGTGATTTCAGAATAAAATAAGAAGCAAAAGATAACTAGAAGTCAGGGCAAAAACCGGTTAAAATGGACAGAAGCATTAAAGGCAAGTACACAGCAGAGAGATGGCAGCAAACACAGTCATGTGCTGAGAAGGCCTGACACAACCTTGTCTCAATGACAAACATCCTCTTCAACTTGTGAAAATGTTCATGTTTCTGATTAAAAATTATTCCAAAGTCTGTTGAAGCCAGAAAATCATCTTAAGAAAGCATTTAAAAATCAGCTTAAAGTGATTAAAATTTTTGTGAAGTGTAACAAAGGGGATTTTTAAATCACTTTTTCTTGTCAGGAAGACAGTACATCATCTGACTGCATGTGTTGCCCACACACAAACCGAACAGCTGCAAGAAGCTGGGCTGGGCTTTGTGACAGCTTCAACGTCCACCATAGTGCCACAGTGACTGCAGCCTCAGCAGTGTCAACCCTCCCTCCTGCTCCAGCCCTAGAGAATGTGGAAACAGGTTTGTGAGAAGTTGACCTTTTTTGTGCAAACCCATCAGGCTTGCAGAGGCACCCCAATTTTGTCTCCGTCTCGTCCATGTGGTGTCAGCCATCTGACCTAAGAAGCAGGACTTCTCTGCCTTTCCCCCTCTTCTACAATCAGGTGAGCCAGACCTAAGTCAAAAAATTAATTCACTGAAATACATTAACATACCTGGGGTGCCACAGGCAAACCTTGTAGTATCTGTTACTGGATTTTGGATTTTCAGTTTAAAGCAGCCACAGTCTCCAAGGTAATTTACTGGAGTTTAAGAATAGCTTCTGTTTATACCAGTGGGCCTCTGCATCTGGAGAGATATTGCCCTACATCTGAGAGAAGCCAGGGCGTTTAACAAGATTGTCCCCACAAAAGAGAAAACACAGTCCAAGTGCTTCTATTTAATGTATGAAAAGACGGCCTTATTCATGACCTAAGACAAAGAAAAAGGTGGTTTTGCAGATGAAACTCAGGAGACAGGCATTTGTCACCCTGATGGATCATTGGTTCTCCACATGGCCTCAGGTGAGCTGTGTCTCTGCTCTCACCTGGGAAGGAGGCAGTGTGTCACATCTTTTTCATCTGTGCTATTCTGATCTACTTAAATCATCTTCTCTTTAGGATAGAAACAAATGCTGAGGGCTCACTTTTTCTTAACAGAAGAAGACTAATAAGTTAAACATCAACAAAATGCCCTTCCATGCTTACACTGAACTATTCACAGTGCCACAGCAGAGAAAGGAAATAAGAGCATGGCAGGTCCTTCACAGGTTGTTGAGTGGGGAGCTTCTGCTTTTCTACTTTGTCCTGATCACCAAGAAGTTTGGTATCAGAGCTAAGAAGGAAATGTATCAGAGTAGGCCAAATGTTCTCTGTCCATGAAAATGCTGTCTCCAGAGTATGCTGGGTCTCTATTTTCAAGTCTAGCCAAACAGAGTCAGTACTGATTCCCCCCCGGTCTATAATGCAAATTCTCCCTTTGATAAGAACCCACATGCTACACGAGGTGGATACTTGTTCTGGCTGACAGCTGTTGGGCTTTCACACTGCCAGAAGATGGGGCACGCAGGAATGAAAGAAATGAAGCAATACACTGGCTTTTTAGTCCTTTTGCTGAGATCTTGCAGTCTTCTAAAGCTGCCTGATTTCAGTGCTAAATAGTTGAGTTACTAAGAACAGCCTGCTTGCTCCCTCAGAAGAATAAGCCAGAAGAAAACCTGCAAATAGTTCCCAGCTTTCAACAAGGGGAGTTTCATTGTGTACAGGATAATCTACTTTGCAAAGCTACTTGTTATAGTTAATGGGCATCAGGGTGGTACAGAGAAAATTATAACCAAATGGGCTTAGGTAAAACGAAGATAAGTTACTAGAGCACCACACAGAAGGAAGGCACTTTGCTGCCAAGCTAAAACACCACAAATCTTATACATCCATTACTGATCGTGTACACACAGCTGTAACTGCCTTGCCCACTCCCTGAAAAGCTGAGGATAGCGTTATGCACTCCATATCTCTTACCTAGCAGCTATCATTTAATGTCATACCCAGACAAATAGTATAAAGTCCTAAAAGCAGTGCATTCAGGAACCTCCTTTGCTGTTGTTTGTTGTTTTTTTTTCTGTGACATCTTCACAGATTATTTATCCCAAATTAAGCTGTTTAACTAAGTGTGGCAGAGACAGCTCAGCTCCCTTATTCTCATAGACATTATCTGAGGTGCAATTAAGTTTGCAATTCTTTAAAAGGAAGTCCCCACTCTGTCATAAAATGTGACAAATCTGATCAATTGTCTAAAAATACAAGAGGATTTATAACACTGTATATTCATTTGCTGAAGAAAAAATGAAGAAATTAATTCAACTAAGAATTCAGCAAATTCTATAAAAATCACAGAGAGAAAAAAATTCACTGTGTCAAACCCTTAGTCAGTTAAGTTCTAATTGCACTGTAGTTTAAGATGGAAATGACTTACAGAGCTCATCAAATTTATGTCACTGCAAGGGCTGTCACAGAAGATGTATCAGATAGTGAGCTGAGGATACATTTGTTCTTAGCAAAAAGGCCAAGAAAAAAAAAATGTATCTTCTTACATCCATCAGCTGAGATGAGAACACATAACTGGTTTAGAAGATAAGGCAATAACTAATTCAGTCATGTGGAAAGAGCTGCCATGAAATCCCTCCCACCACCCACAACATTTTTCCACCCACATTGTTTGTGCTGCTGCACAATCCCCACCTAAACTTTAAGAAACTGAAATTCGTCTCCTGGCAATTCTAATGCCTTGTTATTTCAACCCACGATTCTTGCTTTGTTGGCAGCATATTATGTTAACGACAATGAAATCACTACAAGCTTAATTCAAGACCTTCAGTTGTCCACAGCAGCAGTTACTTCAAAGGGAATCTATCCTTATTAGAGAGGATTTTCAATCAATAACTGTCAGCTGTACATTTTCTTAAACCTCTTGTCAATGGGATTTCTCTCCTTCCTTCTAATAGTCAAATGCTTTTCATACTCAGAAATGTGAGAGCCATTTAGTCACTCCATGCATCTGTCTGTATTTTAGTTTCTCCAGTGAGAATGCCAACAAGGAGGCCAGTGTTGACTGTGATTTTTCTGTAATCTGTATACACATGTAGTAGAAAATATATTGAGACTACAAACTCATTTCCCATTCTGTAGGTCACTGAACAGCTTCTGGTAATGATTTTTGCTCACTAATGACCTAGGTTATATTTGAATCAGTGCCCTAGAGGTGCAAAACTCTGTATTCCATTACTGATCCCCTGAGTGATAAAATCCCTTGATATTTTATTTTCTAGGTGGCTTTTGCAGTATTCTTATTTATTATCTTATAAAAATTGCATGTTCATCAAGCTTCAGAAAAATGTATAATAAAAAGCTGCACATATGGAAGCATTTGCCTTAAATGACCATCAAAATGTGGCAATACAATGGAATCAACACTATGTAACAGTCAAAGGGGTTGGAAGTAAGAGACTTGCTACGCACTGAAATACTCTGTCAGGAGAATAAAATTATATAACCAAATATATGAACAAGACATTACTTCTGGCACAGTCAAAAAGCTGTATTAAATGAATTATAACCTTGGCTTTCAATCTCATCCTGAGGTAATTCTCCAACATATATCACTCACATATTTAAGTTAACATGGCCATTTCTGCTGGGCAAGTATACTTGTAGTAAGATATTATACATATAATTTGCCACATTATGACCTCCCATGCGTTACACACTCAATTCCCCTGCTCCCTGGGCGGGATTAATTAAGAGAAACACCCAGGCTCTTAGGAGAAAAAAATAACTGTACTGTGAATCTTATAAACACAGACTTGTGTAAAAAACGTAGCAAGGGGTTAAAAAGACAGAGATAAGTGCTTTGGTGTCTCAATGTACCAGTGCTTTTCAAATATTAGACTCTTCCTACCTGCTGTGCTTAGCTTCAAAATTCAGCACTGCCACAAGAAAAAAAAAAATGTTTGCTTTTTCATCCATGTACCACATGGCTTTCACTTTCATCAAAACACAGCAAAAGTGTCACAGGGGAATCATTCCCTTGGCTGCCTTAGCACTTCTGATCTTTGACCTCCACTGGAAATGGATTCCAGGCACAATTCTGCCTGACAAGTGAACCATGTAAAATCTTGATGAGGTGTGTGTTTTGTTTTGTTTGATTAGCAAGCCCTAAAATCGAGAGAAAGCTTTGTCTAACAACAAAAAAGCCTACTTTCTTTATCCGCGCTTTCCCTTTGCAGATTTACTGACCTAGAACAGCAAATGCTGTCTTCTACATAGGTAAAAAGCATATTAGTACATCAAAGTGGCGTTTTAGTGAGACACAAAGGGCAACAGCTATGTGTGCAGACCTTGTGGCAAAAGAGGAAGGCTTAGAGCCATGACGTCATAAATCTCAGTAACTCCGGCAATGCACCGAACACGTACATGCAGCACAATGAATCTGCTCCCCGGAGGAAAAAGCTTATGAGCAGGAGGAAAGAAAAGATTATTTTTAGCTAAGGGAACCTTTGTCTTACAGCATTAAAAATCCTTGAGTTGGCTTCTCACAATAGCAGCCTTGTGCAGTGCTCTACTTTTAACTCACGGAGTGCTGTAAAACGTAACAACCACAGCGCAAAATGCCACACTCTGAACGTGCCTATTTGCTTTTTACTTGACTTTTTTTGGCTTTGATTACAATTTAGCAGATATCAAAGCTTCAGATTTTAGACACAGAATTCAAAGCTCTTTTTCTTATCCATTACCAAGGTACACATTTTCATAAGTAACACAGACCTGAGCAATAGGAGCAATACGCATTGTTTATTAGACTGACAGGTTTAAAATGTAATACCTAAAATTAAACTGAAGGTCCATTCTCATTTGAACATTTTATCTAGTGAGACACAGATCACCCTTTTGCTCTAATGCCAAAGAAATTTGATTCTACATCCATTAATAATCACAGAATGTCAGCCGTAGACAACATTTTCATCAATCATTGCATTAAGCACTAACCAAAAGATATATCTATAAAAGAAGAAAACACACTTCTCACCACCTTAATGTCTTTAATGTGTTTTCAAGATTTTAAGTGATTTTGCTGAAGGCTACTTTTAGTATTGTGTAGAGACAACTGCATACACAGCTGCAAAAAAAAAAATAATTGTTTAGCAAAGAAGTAGTCTTAGAACCTATTTTAGCTGCATCCTAGATACTCCCAAGTAACATACTACATTCTGTGGTATACCTAGCTGTTTGCTGGGATCAGCTTTGACCTGACCTCTAGTAAACGTGGAAATGCCACAAATGCCTCCTCTTGCTTCGTGTGCCAGGGTGGCCTGGCATACCTCTGTCAAATGGCGTAACAGAAGAATGTCTACTTCACACAAAGCAAATCTGGGGTGAGCTATGCAAGCTGCCTCCAAAAGCAGTAATTCAAGTACCAGAAACAAGACAGACACATCAGTGAACTATTAATCTGACTAATAAGCATAGGTAATTTAGTCTATATAGCAGCTTGTACTAATGAATTTCAATGAAAATGGCCTAAATGTAATTACCTAACAGTTTTTCTGGTTAAGAGTGCATACACAAAGTGTTACTATGAATTTGCCAGTCCACAGTTACTGTCCACACATTTAACCTTTCAGTCCAGATCCTATCAGTTTCATTTCCCAACTATACCCCTACAACAAACCTTTTGACCAGTTGTTTGAGAAGTTATGCCCAAGACCAAAGAAGGAAGATGTAGAACTACCAGAGATGATCCTCTACATTAGGACACAGTTGGTGAACAGAAAAACACATGTGCTACTAACCTCATACTATAGTTGTTCTGTACATCACTGACTTCTGCTTAGGGTAACCTTTTAAAAATTGAAGTATGAGATAACGGAGGAGGCAATCAAAGTAACTGTGGTGGGGAAGGAGGAGAGAAATATTTGCCACCCTTCTTCTATCAAAAATCCCCCACTCTGCTGGCCCACATCATTGGGCAGTTCTTGGAAATCAGATGCCCTTGGTGAACCAGCTGGAGGCACAGATTTAGGATGATTAATCATGTACCTGCCACCCACAAATGATGGTACTTCAGGACTTGTCAGAGACAGTGCCTCTTTGGCAGTAGCAAGTCTGATGCACAGAAATTCACCCTCTGCCCCCAATTTTTAGGTATTGTTGTTCCAGAAGAACAAACAGAACAGTTCACAACTCCAAGTCTAGTGATGTTTAAGACTGCTCCAAATTTGTTTGCTACTTGCTTCAAATGCAGAAGAAATTGAAATAACGCATAGCCATTTAAAGACTTGCCTTTTGGAAAAGTGCTTCAGAGTACACAAAGCTGCCATTGCCATAAGGAAGTGTGGTCATGGCTATCTGAGGAAACAAGCAGATCCTTATATGCATTATGCCCATCCTCTCTGTCACTAAACAGCAATATCTATAAGGCTTCCTAGCTTTATTAATAATCGCTAGTTGTCACAGTAATTAGGAGTTTGAAATGCTAATAAATAATTACCAAATGTGTTCTAATTTCTTAGCCCATGCCATAATGTATATTGCTTACCAACATCTGATACCATATATGTGCTAACTTACTGGCTTCAACAGAAACCGTAAGAAACTACCTATATAACATAAAAAAATGTCCTGACTCAAATCTTACAGTCTCATCCTTCACAGGAAAAGCATCTGAAATCTGCTAATACTTGAAGTTTAGCTGTGTCTTAATGAGATACAGTCTTGATCCTTTTAGTAAGCGAGGCAGCAAATTCAAATGTTTCTGAAAATATAAATATTACAATTCATTGTGACCAAACACTTTCTTGGCATTCAATTCAAACAACAATATTAATGAAGCATGATAATCCTTGATGGTATAAGATGTTTAAGCATCTAATTAATATTAGCAGGCAAAGATTAATCAAGGGTTATAAAGAAAGTGCTATAAGCTGGTCTAGGAAAGATGAATCATGCAATACTTGCTTGAAAACAAATCCTACCCTGCCTGCCAATAATTGGACTTTGATAGGTAGGCTCTAGTGCATGTAGACAGATTTTAAAAGTGAAAGTAGTTACAGTGGAGGAAGTAGTGACAAGCGACCTTTTTCCAAAACCCAAAATTTCCTCACGGAAATTCAGCTATGTAAAAATGTTAGAGTTTCTAACAAGGAAACTGAATGACAAATAATGCAAATCAACAGAAGGCTCAAGGATTACTGCATTCAGGATTTATTTTTTATACATATGTAATTCCTAGGGAAAAATTTGCATAAAAATACTTATTTTGAAGGGCAGATGCTACACAAGAATCTGGAGAAACAGCCTTTGGCCCTGAGATTGGCACAGCTGATGAGAAGAACTTTGTCTTGGGAAAGGATGTCTAATTATGAAAAGTAACGTATTCAGATAGATGGTATGTTCAGTGAAAGGACCACGTTTAACTGGACTAAAGAACTAAGCATGGTCAGTGAAAAACAAAGCATCCTTATGTTAATGAAAAGATCCTGAGAAGCAAGTTCGAAGAAATGGATGTATTATTGAGGATCACAGAATAGGATACCCTCCATAAAGGAGAAACACAGTGGTGCAGTAATCCTGAATGGAGCAAAGCTATTGAAATGCTGTCCAGGATAGTAGGTGTTCGATAGCCTTCTTCATTAATGGCATACCAGATGTAAGACAGAGAAGAAAGAAAGGCTGCAGTATAGGTCCAGAGGTGAATAGACAGCATGGAAATTCATTCATAGAAATAATTACCAGGGGTTGTCTCATAATTTACAAAGATTACTAAAAAAACCTGTAATAACATTACTAAAGAGCTGCTTATTTCTGGATGAGACAGTGGGTTTTACAGACTTTACAACCATACAGTAATTTGCTTTCAGTAAGAGCAAAGAAAAGAACTGATCTTGAGTTGAACAACCGTGAGTTTATTCAATACACTGAACGTGAGTATATAAATCTATACTTATATTATTATATAAGAATAAAATTCAGGAAATAGTAGTGTTTTAAATTTTCTGTTTCTGCGGGGCACACACAAGACATACTTAAACATATTGGACAAGAAATTTTATGGACTTACAAAAAGGTGACACTTGGAATTTCTTTACATCAGATGGGCATGTTTCCCATAAATTGTATGTCATCCAAGGAAAGAAAAAATCTCTTATGGGATTAACATACCAGACCCAGCTACATAAACAGCAAATATTCCTAGGCTGGAAAGAGAGGTCTGGAAAAAAATGAAGGCTAAGCTGTCAGTCTCCAATATCTTGTCTGTAGAGCTCAGAGAGCAAAATTGACGGGATCTTTGCCAGCAAGCAATCTGGAGGCAAACATACATTTTCAGTGAGCTTCAAAATTAGTTTTTGCCTGGGAAGCGCCTCCCAGTAAGATGTTTCATGAGATGGATTTTCCTTGTCTGGCCCACTTTGCTTCTGCTTTAGGTCCTGAATCCAGTTTACTATTTAGCCCCTCTGCCACATTCTCCCTCTCTACGTATGTGTTCATAATAAGGCTTACCATTCCATTGTATAAGGGGTTTTTTTTGTGAAGATTGATCAGTTAATTCAACAACAGTTCTCATTCAGTAAATATTACCAGCTAAACCAGGCATCCTTTCCTTTGGCTGAGACAATTGTGGTTTTCTATGTCTTTTTTCTTCAAAGAGAAAAAGGAGATGTTTGCTTATCTCTTCCTGATTTTCTCTTTCAGACAACTGAGGGCTATTTAGCTTACGTATGCTATGGACAGTCTGCTTTACAGGACATGGAAGTTGGAGTTCTGACCAAAGAGGACTTCCTTTCATTGACTGAGGTGAATAATCCTTTGTCTGAATTTTGGAGAACTCTGGTATGAGTATCTCATTACACACTGAGTCTAGGAAAGCAGACAGATAAACAAGGACCAGTTAAATCCTGTTTATTGAAATGATCTCTCTGGGTATCTGGCAGTAAGAATGAAGGATGTCCACCTGGCACTCAATATGAATTTGCAATGATTGCAGTTGATTCTTAGATGACTTCCAGTACATGGCCAACAATGACTCTCCCCAACTGCAGCTATGGGGGAGAAAGACAATCACTTCTCATGCAAAGGAAAATGCATTTCTTTACGAATTTCTGAGGATTTCACAGTCATACTCCAAGACCACTGACAAACAGGTAAGGAGACTGAATAATTTGCATGATACTAAACATTAAATGACTTCTACAAAAAAAAAAATCTGTTATCCTTTCCCTTATGATACACCATTTCCTCTCTGACTTTTCCCTATCCTGACCTCTGTCTAAATAAATACTAAACTTGACCAGCTGGAATTAATGAGCACTTTAATAAATCTTGTAAATCTATTCCAAGTTTTGAAATATGAACTGACATTATATTCCATATTGAAAAGGTAAAGAATGCAGTTATGGCACCTCTTTGAAAAAAATCAGTACCAAAAAAAAAGATGAGAAAAAAAAGAACAGAGAAGATGGTGCTTTGGTATTAAGAGAAATTTAGGGGAAGAGCTTTGTACTTCTGAAAAGGAGATAATGCAATCATACACATACAGAAAAGAAGAGAATACTCTTTTACTAGAGATAAGTAGTAGCATTCCCTTAACTTCTGCTCTTTTATCCAGCTGTTACTGCTCTGAAGTATTATCTGTACGCACAGCTGCTAGATAAGTAATACCAATATTTCAGATGTCTGTTGAGATCTTGTGATACAACGAGTTGTAAAACATACTATAAGAATGCAGGAAATATTAATCCTCATGTTTCAGAATAACCACTTCCAGAGCTCAAGAAGGTCAAGACGACATTTCCTGCATAGTACATGACTGCTCCCCTGATTAGTACAAAGGTTTTCACCTTAAAAGCCCTTATAGAGCCAGAAAGTAGACAAAGGAGTGATAAAATACTCTTGCAGTATGGCAACTTCAGTTTCTCCTTTTGAAAATTAGAAGCATCAGACTTCTCAGAAATTTAGTTTTCTCTTTCAGATTAAGTGAAAAGGAAAATACTTTTTTTTAATGTTATCAATTGATTTTGCTGACTCTGAAACAGCCCTGTCTTGTTCAGAACAAATTAATCCAAAGGTTCGAAACATTTTAAAAATAGAAAGGTTAAAAAGGCAGGAAAATATTGTAGCTGAAGCAGGATTAAGTTGACAGAAATTTCATATATGAAATACATTTCTACCAGAAAAGAAAAAAAGTGAAGAAAAGGACAGTGTTGGAGATAGTCCTGAAAGAACAAGAATTTACAAAATGTTCCTATTTTCAGTAGGGGAAAGGTGAAATTCCCACACTGGGAAAAAAAGAACCAAGCAAACCATGGCGTCAAAAAGGCATAAAGCTCCGTATTATAATTGTTATTGTGAGACAGAAGAAGAGAAAAGAGAACTAAGAGAGCACCTCCATATTCAAGAGAGAAGAATAGGATATTTGAATTCTTTTCTATTTCCTTGAAGTATTGTATATGTGTCCTTCATTTAAACACCGTGTGCCTTTGTTTGTGAAAATCTGTGTGTAACATTAACTGTCAAACAAGGTAAGCCTAGGAGGCCTCGTTCATTAGCATTTCTAACTGACTTAGAAAGCTCAGCTGCAACATCCTGTTCAGAAATGCAAAAATCTTATCTGTATTCTGAGTCAATGAACTGACAGGGTATGGATGGTGTTTAGAATAAAAATTCAGAGAAGGGTGAGACTGCCTTAAAGCTCATGTTTTCTGGAGAACAGGGACTGGTTACAAACGGCTGGCAAACTATGTAAGGTATGTGAGCTCTCAAGAGGAAAGATTCTTATGGATTGATCACAGAAGGTTCTTCTGGGTGAATTGGATACAATCATTAAGGTTCATGTATTTTGTTCTTGTATTTTTCAGGGTTTAACTTTTTCAGATCTTTCAATGGCAACATCAGGTGCAGCTGAATTCAATCACCACAAAGCAAATTTGTGATCAGGAAAGTCAGTCATCCATATTAGCTAGTCATTCTACCAAATTTTTCAGTATCATCACAGTGGATGCTGTGAACCACATTCTCTTGTTGACTTCAATGGATAAGTGAATTTTACTCTCACTGGCAGGAGACACGATTGCCATTTTCATCAGAGGCACAAATTGTTCCCCAGTTTCTATCCCCTATCATTACCCATCAACCAAACATCTTTTTCTGAGAGCACTTTCTGTTGCTGGAAATACTAGTCAATGCTTACATTAGGAAGAGGTGCTTGGGAGCACCTGTGTTTTGCTGCAGAACAGATCAGTTAGGAAGGAGCAAAAAGGTGGTGAAAAATTAGCAGTTCCTCTAATAGTTGTTTCCTTTTAGAAACAAACCTCTTCCCAGCCTTGTTCCAGATGTGCAACCAATCTTGCAAATAAAGCAACAATAGGATGCAGGATTGATTGTTTTGAGGTCATTTTCTAAATCTAAACATTGGAACATTTAGTCTACTGCATGCTCTTTCTAAAATACAGTGCCAAGTTTTCCGCCTTTTTTTAAAAAAATACATATTAAGTAAAGGAGAATTCACCACCTTCCTCTGAAACTCACTTCATTTCCCTGTATTGAATAATTCTTTTATGGAAGATTTTAAGCTTCATGACTTTGCATTTCAATTGTAAATGGATGAAAAGATACGTTAGTAAGAAAGCAGGAGTGGTACTACCAGATTTGGACAAAATGAAAATAAGTTTTATAGCTGAAGTAAAAGATAGGGGACAAAGGAGGTCAAGTTTCCTACTGAACTAAATGCTTCCACATCACCAAATACACAAGCAGTGAAGCAGATAACCTATCTGCAAGGCTACAGTTCAGTTACATGAAGGTTTCCTTTCCCTTTTGCTATAAAAGGTAAATGGAAGAAAAATTGTTAGACAGCAAGTGAGTTACGAAGGATAACATGAAAGTGAAGAAATAACTCAGTCAAGACTCTTCTTCTTCCAAACACTTAAGACATTAGAAACACATAATCTTATTTCTTTCCCTACATTTGTCTGCTGAAGTATTTGCATACTGCAAATCAAAAAAAAGCAGTAAGTGCGCTCTGTCTCAAGATTCATCCTCTGACAAAGAAAAGTGTAAGTAAAAGGTACAGCTCGACGTAAACAACCCACACAGGAGCCTAAGCCTGACCAGAGGCCATAATTTTGCATGCAAAAATTTTCTTCATAGGAAAGGATTGCTTGTTCATAAGATAGATGAGATGAAAACTGCATCTTCCTTCTCCTTTTTTGAACTCACTCCTGTCACCATCTACAGTCCAAAAAAACCTGGATCCACTGAGTGCCAAAGGCTTTGCCCAGCTGGATGATGAGAGTTCATGGGTGGCTAGTCTGCAGCAAAAGAGTTTGCCCATGCATGCCTTCCAAGATTCAAGTCTTTGTGGACAGTTTGCTCTTCTATGCCCCCTCCAGACACAGAACTGAAGAGTAGGGGAGACAGAAAAGCAAGACTCCAGGAAGGAGCCTGAGAGAAGCTGCAATTAAAATAGGCCTGGCCAAATGCCAGCTCTGAATACCTCTAGATACAAAGGGTCCTAAACCTAAATTAGGCCAACTGCCAGGCTTGGGGATGCATGCACAACCATAATCTCCCAAGAACAGATAGAGACAGCGAAGCGCAATTAAGTGTTCTCAGTTCACCAGTCAGTCAGAGCAATCCTCAGGCACAGCAATGCTTGCCAAACATTTTCCGCTTACGACACAAATAACAAAAAAATGAAAGATTTTATTCAATTCCTGTCACTTTGGAGAAAGAGAAATAAAATCTGAGGCCTGGGAAGGGAACTATTAAAACACATGTACGAACAGAGCTAGGAACAAATACATATCACAAAAGCAAGATTTCAAACCTGTTTTTTGACAAGGTCACATACCTACACATGAATGGCACTGATTTACCTTTCAGTACAAGGACAGTTGCAAAAATGTTGGCAAAGAGGCAACAAATTAAATAAGAAAACCTCACAGCAATATACTTTGGCTACAATTTATGTTTGTTGCATTCTCAGTTTGTACAAGACAGACTTGCAGTAATCCCCTCTTTGACACTACCACCATGATCCAACTTATACCATTCATTAGGCTCAGTTCTTCACCATCTGTCTGTGCAAAAAAACAGTCTGAATATTATTTCTTCCTCATAATGTGGAAGCAATGATGAAACACATTACATGAAAAGCAAGCTGGAATTAGGATACCTCTCAGTCCAAATGAGAAATAGCTGGAATCTGTACTAAGGCTGCTGGAGTCCAATGTCCTGCCACAGCCTTGTACCGGGAGCCAGCTGCAAGGACTGTCAGTGAAACAGAAAGTATCAAATCACAACCAGCATTGCTTAGCATCAAGAGTCAGAAGAAAAGAGTTTTAGTTATGAATAATACCACTGTTAAGAAAAAAAACAAAACCTGCAAACAGGCACACACGAAACAACCAAAAGCAGTCCAGGTAGAAAAAGGGCCCTGAGGGGAGGGTTAGCCCTTGCAGGCTACAGCAGGACAGGGAGCTCGTCCTCTTTCACGTTAAACAGAGCCGAGATGCGATCTCAAGTTTTGAGTATCAGGACTTAGCATCCTCCCCCCATCTTATCCCCCTTTCCACAGCATAAAAAAGGCTGGGATGGGTTAAGAGGGACAGTTGTGGCTTACCTGGATATCCTCAGGGGCCTGCTGTCCAGGCAGCGCCCTGCAAAAGGGTGTGCAGCTGGCTGCAGGGACACGTAAAGGCAGGGCTGCAGGTGCCAGGACAGAGGACAGTCCCCCACGGCACTTGCAAGATGGTTGCTGCAGCCAGACAAGGGGCAAGCAGCGTGTCAGGTCAGTAAGACAGCAGTACCCTTGGTCTGGGCTCCAAGGTCAAAGGAGCTAGGAACAGAGAGCCACCCATGTCACCCAGCTGCTCAGCTGCCTGCCAGAAGTGGGGTCAGGACCAAGGAGACCGGTCAGAGCGTATGCACTGACTCCAGGAGGTACAGGCCACTCTTCCTGCAGGTACAAACTAGAGATCATTCCAGGGAACTTCATTCCCCTACAAACCCTAAAGACAGGAGAGAGAGAGGGGGGAGAAAGAGAGAGAGAGGGGAGAGAGAGATGCGCAAAGATTTCTGTGTACATTTATACAGAAGTGAATAAAGACTCCCAAAGGAACATCTAAATAATTTAAATAACACATGCTGTCGTTGCCAGTACCCAGCAAAATTCACCCCAGCTGTAATTCTGCTTGGCTCTGTAGTATTCCGCCTCAAAAGCGGATAAACCAAATGCGTAATGGAAAATAAAGAAAGAATAAAAAATACCAGCAAACTTCTCTAGTAACACTTATAATATGTCTTGATATAGATTTAAAATCTAAGCTGTATTTTCAGAAAGGTTATAAGGAAATAATATGAACTGCTCTGGGATCTTTGGATAGAAAATACTACATATATTCTAAGTCCTTGTTAACTACCACACCTCGCATGCCATTAGTTTGAACAGAGCCAATCCCAAGTACATATAAAATATATGTTAATGGAGTATTTTAAATCAGGGCACCAAGCCAGAGAATATTAAAGTATATAAGCTGCCTTCCTGTCTCTTAAGGTTTTAACATGACAAATGCTTGTAACAAGTTATGATGTAGTAACTGTTCATCTGAGCACAGCCAGTCCATTGTAAACCTAAGTAAAATGGATACTACACTCAGTGAAAACTAAGCATTGTTTTTTTCTGCTTTGTGTTTCTTTCTTGCCAAAAAAAAAAACTGTGTTGAAGTTTTCATTTCAACACTACAAAGAAGTTAAAAGATCTTGGTTCACCTGCTGATTTAGAAGGCTACATCAAAATGGCTTTGTTATTTTTTTATATCATTAGGGAGTTAAGTTGTTCTTTTTTCTTGTAAATATTCTAGAGAACTAAATATCTGCACAACTTAATTTGTAAGCTGAAATAAATATCATTACTTTAAGGAAAACATGGCTTGCTATGGCAGACCAAGGAAAATGAATGTTATTTATTTTTTCCCTTGAACATCATACCAGCTGCAATCAGAAATAAACCTGTTCTGGAAGAGAGAATATATACAGCTTTGTCTGTCAAAGTCAAAGCATAAAGCACGAACATCATTAAACTTTTCCAAACTTTTGTCAGAGGTAGAAACGTTCTCTCTGAGGGGAAAACCAAACTAAAAGTGAAAAATTACTCTTGCTTAAATTCCTTCCATGGGATTTTACCTTTTAAGTCTTTTAAAGCTCCTTCCAAATTCACAGCTACAGAAGCATTTCAAACAACAGAACTCAAGGACTATATGCTTTGTGGTTTATTTTACATATGGAATCATTTACTTAACAACCAAATTGCTTGTGATATTAAGAAATTATTGTAGCGTTTCTTAGCACTGTCTTAGGTGTCAAGAAACATTCTTTTCCCACAGAAAAATACTGCAACCCGTAATATACTCCATTGCTGTGAGTATTACAAAGTTAGCCAGTTTTAAATGTTGTTCCTGAACTTCAAATAGCTCAGGAACATAGAATAGCTCAGGAACAGCTCTTTGTGCATATACAAATTAATAGGGCAGTCTTTAGCCATGTGTCATAGTTTTAAGGTGTCCTGGGTTTAGCTGAGACACAGTTTTCTTCATAGTAGCTAGCAAGAGGCTGTGTTTTGGATTTGTGCTGAGAAGAAGGCTGATAAGATACTCATGTTTATAGTTGTTACCAGGACATTCAAGGTTCCCCGCTGGGCCAGTGTCTGCAGGTGCAGGAGAAGCTGTGAGGGAGCATAGCCCCAATTACTAATTGAGGATTTGATCTCACATTTGGATTTGATCTTGAGACCCAAAGTGGCCAATAGTCTATTCTATAATATACCTCACCATATAGGTGAAGGGCCTCCACAAGCTTGCCCCTTTTTGTTCTGGACCCCTTTATTGTTCTGGATCCCTTTGCCTCCGGGTCACTGCTCTTTCCAGGTTGGCTCTCTCTGGGTGGTCCCTCTCCCAGGACCTTTTCCCTCCCTTGGTCAGCTCTTGGTCTGGGGTGCTCGGGCTGTTATTTCTGCTCTGGGAGTGAGGTTTCAGGACTCTCCCTGCTCCGGGATCGTTAGCTGGGAACTGGCTGAGCCTTAGTCATCGGGTGGTGAGCAGTATCACTGTGTATCACTTATTTGTATATACCATTATTTTCAATAGTATTGTAGTTTAATTATTAAATGGTTCTTATCTCAACCCACGAGTCTTTTTTTCCCTTTACCCCTTTAATTCTCTACCCCATCCCCAGGAGTGGGGGGGAGTGCGAGCAGTCTGTGTGGGGCTGGCTCCCAGCCAAGGGCAAACCCATCACATAAGGCCACCCAGCAACTAAGCACCACACAGCCTCTCACTCTCTCCTCCCCTCTGGTGGGATGGAGAGGAGAATCAGAAGAACAAAAAGATAAAAACCTGGTAGGTTGAGGAAAGGACAGGGAGGGTTCACTCACCATTTACGGTCATGGGCAAGAAACAGGCTCTACTTAGGGAAAACACAAAAACAATTTGATTCTTGTTAACAATCAAAACCAGAATAAGATAACTAAAACTTAAAAAAGCACCTCACCCGCATCCCTCCCTTCTTCCCGGGCTCAAATGCTTTGCTCCCGATTTCTTTATCTTCTCCCCCTCAGCAATGCAGGGGGCAGTGAATGGGGTTGCGGTCAGTCCACCACATGTTGTCTCTACCACTCCTTCCTCCTCAGGGGAGGGCTCCTCAGAGTCTTCCCTGCTCCAGCATCGGGCCCCTTGCACAGGAGAGTACTTCACAAACTGCTCCAACATGAGTCCTTCCCACGAGCTGCAGTTCTCCACTACTTCCTGCAGTGTGGGTCCCTTCCATAGAGTTACAGCCTCCTTCGGGCACAGCCACCTGCTCCAGCGTGGGGTCCCGCACAGGCTACAGGGTGGTATCTGCCCCACTGTTAAATCTCCATGAGCTATCAGGTTCCATGGGCTGCATGGGGACAATGTGCGTCACCAAGGTCTTCACCGCAGGCTGCAGGGGAATCTCTGCTCCGGCACCTCCTCCCTCTCCTTTCTCTTCACTGATCTTCCTGTTTGCCTAGTTGTCTCTCTCACACCCTGCTCCTCTCTCTGCCAGAGGTTCTTTCACTGGCCCTGAGAAACTCCCAGGTCTCGGGCAGGGGCTGCACTGGGTCAGCTGGGCCAGGGCTGTGGCAGGGGCTGCAGCTGTGATGGCAGGTGGGGTTGCAGCAGGGCTGGGCAGGAGCTAGACAGACTGTCCGGGCCCTGCCTGTGGCCACCCCCACTCCCTGCGCTGTGCCCCCTCTGCAGTGTGTCATTGCAGAGACACTGATGGGCTCAGCCTTGACCAGAGATGGGTCTGGCTTGGAGCTGGGGAAACTTCCAACAGCTTCTCACAGGGGCCATCACTGTAGCCCCTCCCCCACTATCAAAAAACCCACCACACAAAACCACAGCAAACCATGTTATCTATGGAAGGAGACGGCTTTCAGAAAGTTGGTGCTGCTGGTGGAGATGTTTAATAAGGCTATTTGGCAAGAGCAGTGTTCTTCCCACTCTGATACATCCACACCACGCAGTGAACTCCATGAGAAGTCATCTGTGCTGATTCCGTGGGTCAGTAAGATCTTATCCAGGTCTCAGCTGCTGCATTATTATTTGTGTCCTGTGTACTGCTTCAATACACATCCGGTCTGCTCTATCATTGCTCAAGCTCTTCATGTGTTTGTGTGCCTGTGCATTTAACATTCAAAAAAGGATCACAAGTGACATTCACTTTCTAAAAGTACAGTGACACTGCTAAACACGGACCTGACACGTGCATACAGTAAAAGCTTGCAACTATATATGAAACACTGTAAAAAGTTAAATCTAGCACAAATAAAAATCACTGAGGACTTCTGTGGGAATTTTAACCCAGCAAACTGTACAGAATTTGCTCATTTTGAAAATCTTATTAAAAAAAAAAACTAGATGAAACAAAAGTGATTTTATAAAATTCATAGAACCTGTTTTACAAGTATAAAGAACACACACTATTTATCTGCATGTGAAAGTAATTAAAATTCAAAGCATTAGCATGAATAGGAAGAATAACAAGAACATTAATGGGTCCCTGTGGAGCATAGGCTGAGCTCGTTTGTTTGGCTAAACTCTCTTTCGTAAATATAACTGCGGTGGAATTGAGCACACAAGAACAATCAAGCAGAGCAACTGCCTGAAAAAGAAAATCAAATAAAGGTGAAAAAAGCAAAAAAGTATGAATAAATGTAAATCCAGTGTACCAAACATAAATGAGAATTAAAGACGACTGTATCAGCATGTAGTGAGGAAGGCAGCTAAACAAGCATTGCTGTCTCTCAGCTGCTACCTTTATCTCCTGCTTCCTGCCCATTTCATGTCACAAAACCAAGACAAAAGCAACAGAAGTAACTTTTGAAAAAATATCAGATACATACCACAACATCATACTGAAACATCAGGATATACAAACCAGTTTTTCCAGATGACAACTGAATAGACAGTCAAAAGAAGTTTCCCTGCAGTCCACCCCCCCTAATGCTGTAAATGGACCAGAGCTAGCTGCTTGTTAGACAGCTAGCTTGCATCAAAGCAAGCAGTCCTCCCTCAGAGGAACATCTTTTAACAAACTCTTAAGTCTTTTAAGCACCAATTTTCCAAATGTGCTCCAAGGACACAAAAGAAGTCAGTCACTCCAATCCCTGCTTTAACTGAAGGATTTGATTAACCATCCAGAACGTATTACCTTGGGACACATGTCAAGCTTACATCTTTCTATCTCCATTGCATGGATTTTTAAACTGCTTGTGAAACAGCTCCCAAGGGGCTGTATTACAGTATAGTTTTAAAGTACATGGAAATGAGGGATAGTTCTCTGTAAAATGTTACATTTTAACCTAAAACCTATAAGCCCCTGAATCATAAGCAACTTGGACACGGACAGAGCAGGGCAGGAAACTTGGAAAAGTTACTGCAAAAGTTGTCCCCAGCGTAAGCCTTTCCTGATTATTTTCAAAGGCCTGAAAATACCCTTCATTAATCAGGTTAGCTCCACAGCTGGCTTTCAGACCACTTAGACTTCCATTATGATGTGTGTAAAGACTTGATAATTAAAAGTGGGTCAACAAAAAACACAGCCTTGGCAAAAGAAATATGGACTAAACTGAGGGGTTGCATCTGTGTGGAAATCATGGTCTTGAGCCCGCTCCTGGAATTTGGTGTCTTCAACAGCCACTGCTCATAAAACACAACCAGAAGACCAAGCGGTGGTTTTTCAGTTTCATCCTATAGTTGCATGGCTGCAATGTTCATTTAAGACACAGAAGAGTTGTGTCTGGATCCACTCTTATCGAGACATTTTGAACTTTTTTGTCCTACCTCCAGTGATGGTGCGGGCTGCTTTAATTGCTTTTTTTTTTTTAAACTGGGCTTTGAATCTTTGCTTCAATTAATATTTACGTACATAACATTCAGCAAAACACAGACAGAAAGGAAAAATGGCTGTGTCTTGATATTTTTTTAAAGATTTTAAATATTTTAAGTTGTTTTAAGTCAAAATATCCAAATCATTTCAACATGTAGCAACTGTGTATACGTCGACACAAAGCCACAGTAACAGTGTCCGCACCCACAAAACAAAACCTGACAATATCAATTTCCATTATCTGTGGTGATTTGCACTGAGCCAACGCTGGAAATCTTCTAAATGGAAATAACACGCTCAGACACATCAGTTTATGCTTCTCTTTATAAACAGTTTTTTGCAATATTTACTTTCATCAGCATCAGCCTGCCTACTCACACTTTTGAATTGCAGCAGGTTCCTGCAGTATAAGAACCTTAAGAATAATAAAACAAATGGCTTTCTGATTCAAGAGATTGGCCTCTAGCACACATACCGTTATTCTAGCTGTAATACAATTCACATCTGGTTAAGAGATGTAATGTGCAGTGAGGGTCTGTCCATCATGCAGGTCTGATGCATTTAGTCTTTATGTTTCCTTTTCCTATATATTTGCTGTGCTCTAAAGTTCTACAGTGAATGTGAATGGAGGTCTCACAGCCTTTTTTTTTTTTTTTTTAGCTTAGAGGTCAAACCTATTGTATGAAACATAGAAAACCCCCATCTTTTCTAAAACTAAGCCATGCCAAAGATTATTATTTCTTACACATACTATTATACAAGGATAGTCAGTGTTCGGTGTAGAGTCATTACTCAACACAGATATTTTAGTAAACTATTTGCCTCAGTCACATGGCTGTCAAAGTAACAGTAGCAGTGGCAAACTGACACTTGTTTACATAAAGATAACTATTTTAAGTGGCAATAGTGAGTCTCTCGGAGTGGTAGAGAAAATCTTTCTTTACAGTGCAGACATGAAGAACTATAGGCACAGTAAAGACATCGCAAGATAAGAGCCAACACAAAAACATGTATGGATGCCATGAGTTCTGTTTTCTATGCTACGCACTACATACATTCATTTTCTGACCATGAACAGGCTCAAGCAAAGACTTTTTTTAGATGACAGAGGATTTAATTTAGAAATATGAAAATACTTAATTCTCTGTTTTTCCTCACATTCAAAAACAATGCTTAGAAAAAATCTCAGGTTGAGTCATATGTGTGCTTTCAAGGCAAACAAGGCAAAACTTGGGAGAGGATAAATCTAGACGAAGTCCCATGCACAGTTTCAGGAAAAGGGTAGAAAGCACATGACACTGAGAACTAAATGAACAGCACTATCCACTTAGACTGAGGGATTACACTTCGCCTGGTTATGTTAGTGGAAAGAAAAAGTTATTTTAGAGTGAGCAAGACTATTACTCTACCTTCCATAAAACCAAATGGGTTAACTCTAAAGTCTAGATAGTCTAGAATAGCTAGATGGGACCTCACAGAACATAAAACCCTTAATAAAACAATGAAACTATTCTGAAAACCAATTAAATATGAGAATCAAAGAAGTGAACTCCCTACCAAAATTATTCATAAATTTCCATGTAATGACGACACATTATCCAGTGTTTCATTGGGTTTGCTGCTGCTGGAAAGGGAAATGACACAACTGCATACTAGGCTGCACAGAAAGTGGCCTCACTGGGAGACAGATTTGATCAAGAGCAAATCACAGATGATGCCATGTGTAACTTTTTTTTTGTACAAATGAACATCACAGATGATAATACCTCTGATGAAATATTAACAAAAAAATTAATAAATTTATTCCAGAGTCTTTAATTGAGGGTTAGCCCAGCTGTGCAAGTCACACAAATGAAAACTGGCTGTACGACCATACAGAATGGATGACAGCAAATGATGTAACGACAAGCTGGAGCTTTTATCACATCACATCCCAGAGACTCCTACTAGCCCCATTCTGTTTAGCAGCTATATTAATTGAGAGGAGTTTGCCAAGAAGAGAGCAGCACGTTCGTCGAATTCTTAGTCAATAATACAACTCATAAACATCACTGTAACCAAGAGAAGGGACTCAGGAAGATTTCACCATTGGCAGAATAGAGACTTTTAGCCAGGAAAAACACAAGCATCCATCTGTGAGAAAAGAAACCAAAGCACAGCGATAAAATATGAGCAAACCTTCAGTGGGGCATTGTGGCCACAGGAGACCTGGGAGAAAGCAAAGAAAGGAACAGAGGCATACGAACTCTGCAGACGTCAGTTCTCCAGATGCGCATTTGCAGCACTCGGCCAGTTTGCTCACAGGAGCTGGCAGCACGCCAGCTCCCAGATGTTCACCTGGAGATTTGAGTGATGATATCCAACCTCTGAGGGAATGCATCCTGTCTTCCTTCCTACACAACATATGCTCCTGAGGCTATGTGATCTCCTGGCCTTTAGCTGTCTACAATGAACTTGTCTGCTGTCTTACCGCATGTCTCTGCTGGAGCACTGACTCAAGGTGTATCCTGTCCCCCAGCAAATACTGTGTGGCTGGAGGCCTGCAGCAAATACAAACTACCATCTCAAAGGAGAGAGAGTTGAGTGCTGGAGAGAGAAGAAACTCAAGATGATGTTGCTCAACAACTTTTTGGGCAAAAGGACTGCAAGAGTTCTGCTTGATTTGCTGTCTGAGATGCAAATCAGCATTGCTGAGAACCACCACTTGGCACTTGATCCCTTCCCCAAAAAAGGAAGGAGAAAAAGGAGGAAGGTATTCAGACTGAAAAGGTAATGTGAGGATCACTCCTATGTCTAATTCAGCCTGAGGAGACCCGAAGCTGTTGGCAGTGAATGCTTTCAACATTGAAAGTCAAGATGTGCAAGTTTGGTTAAGAGAAGGATCATGAAAACTGGCCAAAGTATTTTAAGCAAACAGGAAAGTAAGTGATTTTTTGGAACGGTTCAAGCAAGTATCACTTTTTTTTAAAGTAATAAATTAATTTTAAAAGAAGTAAAATCTCATAGATCAAGCAATTAAGTAAGCATTTTTAAATAGAGTAACATTTCGCCTTTAAAACATTATTACTGAAAGCATGTGTGGTGAAATATTTCACAAAACTTATTGTTTTCCTGAAAGCATAATGGCATTTCATACAGAAGAGAAAGCCAGAAGAAAAGATAAATCATACCTTATCTTTCAACAGGAACATTTTGGGGTTTATTTTATACTTGCCTAGTTGTGTGCTTTCTTTTTGTCTGCTTCATTATTAAAAAGAATCTCATTTACTGAGCTCTGAAGCCTAGCTGTCAATCTCAGCTGAAGCCAGCTTACTTCTGGTCCACAGACAGTACTGAGTCTACGGCTGGCAACCTCAGCCCACATGGCATCTTATCCTGTCTTCACAGAGAGCATATCAACACATACCAATCCAGAGCAACCTTGCTTGCTCTGGGCTACTCCTGAGAATAAAATAACCACTTGCAGGCCAAATGAACAATACTCCATCCAGGTATCTACTCATCTGACACCCCAAATGACAGTGAAGGAAGCTTATCCAAACCACATTCACTGCAAGGTCTTTGCTAGCCAAGCAGTGGCTTTGCAACCCATTGGTCCTATGGTGAAGTCACACTTTTGTCAATAAAGCCTTCACATTCACACCACAACAGATTGCATTTCTAGAACAATATACAATGCATTCTATATCATATCGTGTGCATAGCTGTATCTATAAATACATCAACAAGAACATTAGAGGAATATGCTTCCTAATAGGATATTTTTCTTAAAGCAATCCTTTCACATTATTACCTTTTACAAGTGTACTGTCAGTTGATAGTTTTGTCATTCAAGAAACTGCTGCCTCAATATTTTGGAATGCACTGTCAACACTAAGGGCTGAAGTGAGTGATATTGATATCACACTCCAAAACCAGAACAGCTTGATTAATGGCCTCTATTGCAATGAGGAGTCACACTACCGTGCTATGGATTTACCTTCCTACGAATGCAAAGCAAGTGAGATGACAGAGGAGTAGAGCTGCCTGTTTCAAAAGCCTTTCATAGACTTTCAGACAGCGGTATTTATTTCACAAATTAAAGGGGGTTTTTTTGTTCCTTTTATCTAGCCCTGGAACTGATGAAGGGAGCCATAAATTTAATAGTCAACAAACCTTATGGAAACATGACATTAAATCTTAAATTAGCATGTACTAATGAGATCTTTATTATGGGATTCAGTGCCAGAGATACTTGCATTGTTTATACAACATCACATATATCTTTGCAGACAAAGCTAAAAAAGCTGCAAGAAAATCCTAATTTCTTTCAATTTTAGAATAAGAAGTTATAAAAAGTTAATTAGGTACTCTAAGAAATGAGAAGTATTTTAACATTTTGGATACATCGAAGTAATTCAGCAGTGAAGGCATCTAACTTACATCACCTAACTATATTTTTCTCTTGAATATTAAAAGCATCCACTAAAGAATAAACATTAATACTAGAATTCTCACTGAACAAAGCAATATCTTTTTAAAGTAAACCAGCCATGATAATTGAAGAGAACAGCACATCTGCATTAAATATATTTGCTTTAGGAAGAGACATGTTCTACTCTTTACCACTTAATTCAGTAATCATTTTGAAAGGCTGCCCTCTGTTTTTATCCAAAGTTCACTGGGTCTTTTTTTTTCTCTGTAATCGTTCTCAATGACAGCATTGGATCACTGAGTTAGAGCATGATTTAATAGCCAGTATCTCAGGAGCGACTAATAATAAAAACATGTGCCTCTGAACTTTGGTGAAAGGCAGAATAGCAGAACACCTCATCCTGCACCTTCTCATCACTTTCATGCTTACAGAGGAGGCACCTGTAACCCAACAGTTCACACCATTTCAGTTCCTCGAGTTGACAGAAACATGCGCTCAACAGTGTAATAGCAGGACTTGGGTCTCGTGAGCTTCAGCCAAAACCAGAGCCCCTTTTTGAATGGTACCATTTAAAAAGTACACACTGGTAATGAAATCCGGGGCTTACGGTATATTGGCTTACGGGCTAATCAGCCTTACACATTATTTAGAAGATACAAGAGATATTATACTGGTGTACTTTGTATTAGTACAGTGGTCAGGACTGTGCCCAGTTTGGGTCACCAATATACTTGAAAGAAAGGCAACAAAAATACTGCAAGCAAAAAAAAAAAGCTTAAAGGAATGTGTTAACTGGACAAAGAAATGACAGCTGTGGAAAGCAGTGAGAGAGAAATAGGACATAGCAGTCTTCCAGCATCTAAAGATCACCATAAAAGTGACAGTGGTAAATATTCACCACGTCCACTTGCAGTAGAACTAGAAGAAGTCGGTTTATCTTGTAATAAAGAAGATTTAGCTTGGCTACCAGGAGAAACTTTCTTCCTGTAAGGATACTGAATCACTGAAATAAGACATGGAGAAAGCTGTGGAATCTATTTCACAGATTTGGAAGAAAAGCACAGATGAATTTCCATCAGAGATACAAGAATGTTTAAGACCTACAAGGATAATATTTATTTTTATAATCTCTTTTGTGGGTCAAGGGTTATTGTATCTCAATATCTGTGTTAAACTTTGAAACCTAATTAGCATTCTATTGATTAAACCAGCACAACAATTTAAATATAGAGAAGTAGTCAAATAAATCCACTTGCATGCCTTGAGCTAGAACCCTTATGTTAACAAACACAGTCATTCCCCTCTGTTTGAAGTAGCTTGCTTTTGTAACTTGAAGTGAATCTTCACCTCCTTTAAAAACTGAGTTCTTCCCCTTTAAGACCTTTGCCTTAACTCTAGTTCTTATGCATTTCTGTATTTGGTTCCCTATTTTATGGCCTTTTTAAACTATTCTCAATGTTATGTAAACCCCCTCTCCCCCCCAGACCTCCAAGAACTGCATGGTTCTTTACCAATCTGTGCTGTCTCCACAGCTTCCAGTATCTTGTTAGCAAAAAACACTATATGGCCAGAGAGGTCTACCACCTAGCAAGGGAAAACGCGAGAGCACTTCCAGAGGATAAGAGGAGGGGGGGAAAAAAAAAAACAAAAGGGGGTAATGAGCGAAGACAAAATCATTATAAGACTTATCAGTTCTAAATGCAGCTCCTATCGTATGCTTATGCTTTCTGGAAAATACAGAAAAAACAATATATTTGATAATGGTAGACAAAGTTATTACAGTGGCATTGGTTTTGTATCCAATGAATTTTACCAATATGATTTACAAAAATCAGCATAATCCCAGCTCTTGTATGTGTATTGGCCAGTTTACTTTTTTTTTTAATTTTACAGGTGTGGCCCCTAGCCGCACCACCAAGAAGATGCCATAAACCACATAGCATGAAAAGTTTCTTGTTCCAAAAACTTGTGATTTAAGTATAATGTTAATTTAAGAGACAACAGCTGCTGTAACAAATGGGCAAGGTCCCATACAGCGAAACAGCAAGTGATGCAAGTCAGGCAAGGTCATTCCTTGCTCTTTGCTACTTATTTTATCTGGGGAAGGAGGGAGGGCTGAAGAATTTTTAGCAGTACACTGACTAAGAATATAATTTGCAGTTCTTGTAACAAACCAAAGACTGAGATCAGATTCCTAAATTTGAGAAGGCCACTATACTCATGCCTGTGAATTTTTATACATGTCTTTGAAACAACAGTTTTTCAGAATTAAAAGGGAAAGGCACTCCTTCATTTTCTGCTCAGTGACTATGTGCACATTAAGATCTCATGTATGTATTTGAATTTCTTTCTTCCATTTCGTCATTCAATTATTCTGAAAACTTGTTTACACAATCTTTATCTCCCACAGCAATTAAACCATCACTTAAAGATCACGGAAATTTTGCAGTTAAAGAAAAGAGGTGTGTTCCTTTAAGTCCCTTGAGGAAAAAGGCCAATTCATTGCTGATGTGAAACAAGATGATAGTTTTCTAAACTGATTTTCAAAAGCAGAGGGGGAGAGCTTTCCCTCTGCAGTATTTAAGGAGAGCATTACACAGGAATGTACTGTGTCTTCAGAGATACAACTGCACTTAGAGGCCAACCTCTGAGGCTCTGCCCTGCCAAGAAACAGGTGACCAGCTACCCACAGCACGCTGTTGGAACAGTGCAGCCAGATCTCTTCCACACACACAACAGGAACCAATTGCCCAAACAGAAACTCCTAGATTTTTCTGAAACTCACAGAGGTAAAAAACACTCACCTTTAATTTTTCCCCTGCTTCTTTAATACCAAAAATATGGATAAAGCATGGATGCTCTTAAGGAAGCACATGCAGACTACAAACTCATGCACTTACAGCAAATTTGAGTTTTCGTTTCCAACACAAGGTGGAGAACTCAATGTTATACAAAGCTGAATCTGAGACATTTGGGGACACAGAAATAATAGACTAACAAGAAAACAATAGTGTCTGAGAGCCATTTTCACAACACTCTGTGCATAACATGCATGTATGTGAGACTTCCACTGATCAAGTAGAAGCTGCCTGCTGGGGTCTTCACAAGTAAACGAAAACTGCAGTTCCATCCTTGCTAACTGAACCTTCACCAAAGCAGGTAGTACAACATCTCCATCTCACGTTAGCTTCTACTTCACTTTTAAGGTGAAAGAGAGAAGCATTTTAACAATAACACAGGGTTTGGTCTGACTTTATCAGACCAACACTAACAAAGACTGTTCTCTGACAGCCTTCTAAACTGAGCTAATACCACCATTGAGTTAATATGATTTTGTACACGTGTGGACAACTTCGCCTTTAAAAGAAACTGGGTACCAGTCAGAAATGAGAATACAACGAACGTACAAACACAGGTCTGCTATGCATCTTTGAGAGGCAGGATAGAAAATACGTATCTGGCATTTATACTCAACCAGGTTATGGGATAAGGCTATAAAAGAGGCTATGATGCTCATTCTTGCAGTCAAATTTCCAGTAAGGAAAAATGAAGACGTGGTTTTATCTGCTTTACCTTTTGCTTCTCTCTTTAGAAAGTTACATACACAGAACAGGCTCTCTTTCCTTTGTCCATGGGTGCTCCAAATGTTGCAGTTGCAGTAGGGCCAGTTGCAGTTGAAAACAAACTTCCACCAGTTCAGGCAAAAAAAGGTGACCCTAGTTGTTCTTTAAAAAGAGATAATGTCAGCTACCTCCTTTTTATATTCTCAATAAGAGATCTGGATCCCTTCTACTCACCATCAGAATAAAGGATAATACAGGGCCTCCTACAAGATTTTTTTGAAACTACTAAATGCAATTGTAGTAGTTAAAAATTGCATTAATATACGTGCAAATAAAATATACTTGGACAAAGCCATATGAAATAATCCATTTGCTAGTCACAAAATTGTGACAACCCTAGCAAAACTAACAATAAAATGTTCTTGTCTTCAATGTGAATACTTCACTGGTATTTCCAGAGAGTTACTTAGCTAATGCTAACACTTTATTTGAATGGTAAATTCCACCCTCCCAAAAACTGTTGTTTCTAGTTTAACAACAGTTTTTCCCCCCTCCTTTATATATGTATATATAAATATATATATATCTAAAAATATATATAAAACAAAAAAAACCCCCAATCAACCAAAAAAAAAAACCCCAGAAAAACTCTGTTGAGATTGTGGTTTTAGCCAACCATGTGTATTCCTGAGAACTTTGTCAGGGTGGAAAACTCTTATCCTACATGAAACCAGAAAAGACTTGCTGTAAAAAGGCATTACTTTTAAAGCTCTTGGTTCTTACATCGAAATGGAAAAGGCTGTTGCAAACAGTCTCCTCACCAGGCATATGACTGGATGGCTGTTAAGACCACTGCAGCACTGGAAATGGTCTGCGCTGGAACACAACCGCATATTACAAAAATGCAAACAGAAGCCACTGAAAACACCAGAAGGGAAAAAATACCCACCATTAATATTTCCTAATTTAGTTTAAAATTTCTAAGCTCTTAAAACTCCTACTCTCTCAGCTTCCTACTGATAAGCTAAACTAGTTGCACATCCTATTTGCTCATATTTAGCACGCCTTCTACTAGTCCTTCATTAAGCTGCACATCCAACATTTATCTGCAAGAAGGCAATTTACTTTTTTATTTTTTGCAAGAAAAGAATATAGAGACATTTCTCATCTAAATGAGTTCTGAACATACTTTCTATGACTCTTCACTGCAAGAATAGCTGCTGGCTTTCTTAACTAGTACATCAGAAGAATGGAAACCCCACAGAAGTTGTAAGCTATTTTTATTTTTATTTCTGAAGAAATTTTGCCATCCTAGGGCTCTGGGCACCTGTCCATGAATGTACAAAGACAAATAACTGTCTATACACATTTGCTTCAAGCCACTCTTCCTCAGCAACTTCAGGGAGGGGGAGGGGGGGAAATTATTTTGTAGCAAGCCCAGAAGTTAACAAACCTACATTCTCGTAGTGAGAAGGAAGAAAGGTGAGATCTAATGCCAGGTATTCCCAAATGAGAACGCCCTGGTGCAGAATCCCTTCTTCATAGAGGGAACCTGAGCTGAACAGTTCTGCTGTTTCCAGGGAGGGTAAAGTGGGAAAAAGAAACAAACAAACAAAAAAGACAAAAAAACAGGCAGCATTTCAGGAAACCAGGCTCAACTGATTTACAGATCAATAGCTTAAAACCACATATTTTTACGGCATATGTTTTAAGTAGAATACTGGATGTGGGGCAGCAGTCAAAATCCAAAGGGAGCTATAAGACCCTGCCCCTCATCTTATGAGAAGCAGAGTCTGGGAACAAAGCAGAAACATCCAGTTCCTCCCGATACTTTGAATATTACGACTGGACACAGATGCCTGCAGAATCTTTCGGGGTGTTTCTGGTGTCAAATTGTTTGCTCATTTCTCCAATGGGTCAGAGCTCAGCTTTAACAATTACATTACATGCATACCAGTTCACCTCCCTTCTGGAGGAGGAAAAAAAAAGAGCATTCAGTTTCCTTCACAGAGGAACCATAGCCATGAGTGAGAATACAATTCGTTCCACAATTCACTTACTCTGCCACAGATAGTCTTCCACGTGAATCCAGCAGGATTCACTTCTTTATGCAGTACTTCCACGTCTTCACTGAATGAGCTGGGCTTTTACTTCATGGTGTCATTGGCATGCTACAGAAAACACACCTCTGACAGGTAACAGCTCAACCCTCTCATTTTTCTAAGAAACTACCTTATTTGAAAAGAAGACAGAAAACAAAATAATATTTGCTAGCACCATGTACAAGCCCAATGAGAACAGAACTTGATTTCTGCTTCCCCAGAAATATTTCACGTCAGGAAAGCTTTGCGTCCTGGTAAATATATCTGGCCACCTGTGAGGAGATGTAAAGATGACTTAGAACTGCAGATCATGGTGGTAATACCACTCAAAACTGTTTTATATGAAATAACAACAACAAAAGACTCTCAGGGCAGCACGCTTCAGGAATAGGGATGCTGAAGAGCAATTTAAGGTTGGTACGTATGTCCCCACTGTTTAGCTGTACCAATTTTGGTTAAGGGCCACATGCTAATCCATTAACCTTTTCCTGTGGAGCCAAAACTCCACATCAGACACAGAGGACTTGGTGCCCCAAACTCCGCAAGAACACCACTGGCCCTTGAGGTCGGAGAGAGGGGTATAGGGAAGCGCTTCCACCTTTTCTCCTCCCCCTTTACATTATCAGTGAAAGACTTAAAAGCTCCCTACACACAAACCTCCAGCACAGAAATGAATCCCAGCTGAAGCGAGTATCTTCACCTCACTGATATACTGAGAACTCGTAACATTTATCCTTCACCATTTTTAAGCTGTCTCCTCGGTATCTTTTCAGCACTCTTCCATTAAAAGCAGGCTAGGATATGGAAAAGGATCACCCCGATGTCTATCTCCTAGCAATCAAAATCTCCACACATGGACAAGGACCACATTGCTCCAGGTCTTGCAAACCCAAAATAGCAGATGAGTGCACACAGACAAGTGCAGACAAAAGGGGACAAAAGAGTACTGACAGACTTTTATAAACTTTATGTGGGACCCAGTATGTTTTACCAGAGACAAGTATTTTGATCATGCTATGAATTTTCACTTTTGACTTTAAGACTAATTAAGTTAGAAATAACAAAACAAGAAAGAATAAAGAAAGCAGTTGTCTGTGAAGAGACAAAAAAACCTTTTCAGCTCTAATACAGTTAAATAAAGGACACAGAATCAGGCTTATTTGTGTGACCACAGAGGATAACAAAATTAAGCCGAAGTTAGAGCTTGACATCCCACAGATAGGATATCAAAATTAGATACATCTCTTTACATTCAGTTTTCAAAATTTCACAACTGAATTGTAAGCAGTAATTATCTGTAGCAGGCTGGCCACCTGTTACTGTGTTAGAACCACTATACCAGCATCTACTTCTTTACTAAGTTAAAAAGCATATGTGCATATACATACATATTTCAATAATGAACCACAGACATTTCATTCTCCATAAATTTTTTTCTGCTACATTCTATGTTTAATAATTTAATCACAGTGTTTTAAGAGGCAGCTGTTCCAAGCACATAATTTTTTTGAGGTAGGCTTCTTGATCTCTTCTTCATCCCTAACTCTTGCACCAGGTCAGTATGACCAAGTAAGAGTAGTCACTGCAGACACTCAGGCTGTGCTGCCAGGCACCGAGGGTGGAACCTTCCAGGGGAGACCACACTGCCTGTAAAATCAATAGCACACCTTTCTTCCAAGTGGTTCACCAATTCATTGCACCCAGTGTCAGTTAACTAAAGAACTTCAACCCATAGCTTACCACTCCACACATTTTCTACTTTTAAAACAGTAGAACCCTGCAAGAGAAGTTTAGGAGTCCCTTAAAAATTCTCATCAGTGGCAAAGTTTAAAGAACTACAGGAAGACATGGGAGTGTCTAGTTTGCTGCCTTTCCCTTCACTTATTCAGTTACGAAGCTGAAAAATCTGTAAGAACAGGTACATTATGATACCATAATCCTGGGGAAAATACAAGTTACAGCTACACTATTGAAATCAGTCGGTCATGTAAGCAGCCAGAGGTACTCTTCAAGTAGGTGTATCTAGCCCTGAAGCACTAACATGCAGCTATGGCCGGAATTAACACCACAAGATTCCCTTCCCATCTTTTTCTTAACTCAAACAGCTTGTAAGTAGAAGCACCAACAGCCTTTCATTTTTATCACACCCTAAGACTGAAAAACCACAGTTACTGCACTGTAGGCATTCAGTGAAATTATTTAATTCTCCATGTTTTCTAAATCACACCAAATGAAAAACAGTAACAAATTATTATTAACGTAACCAGGTATATTAAACCCTATTTTGGAATATAAAAGCACCAGAATGTTTGCTAGGCATCAATAACATTCAATTCAGCAACAAAAATATGATGTCTAAACACACATGCATTGTATTTTATAAGGAAGATGAGAAACATATGGGCAACAGCCGCTACATGCACCATCAGCCATAACATTCACCATCTACAAACTTGGGAAAGAATTTGTCAATAAGAAAAAGAAGTTTTCTCTTTCACTAGCCATGATGACAGACTAAATTCATCCCTTCTGATTCCATGGAAACTTTGAATTAGTTGAAGGAACGAATTTGACACAAGTGAACACTTATGTTAGCCTTTGGTTCTCTAGGACAGCTATTTATCAGAAACTTGTGGTCTGTTGTAGAACCCGAACACTGTATTATGCTCCAGATTCAGAAGAGATGTTTTTTGATATAACAGTCTAAAAAACTGATATTTGCATACCGAGCAAATTATAGGTAAAATGCATCCTTTTTGAGATTAAAATGTTCCCATATCTGAAAATATAATAAAACCTGAACTATGTTCAGATTTGAAGGCTGTCAGGAAGTGTTTGCAGTTACTTCTGCATTGGGCATATTACTCAACAGGCTCTGAAGAAACAAACTAAGCATAGATGTTGCATGCACAAAAACTAAAAGCAGTACTATTGCTAGAGCTGGATATATCCCATACAGTTAGAAGAATTATGGCCAGTAACTTACAACTCTGAAAATGTAAAGCTGACCTCAAACCCCACAGTTTTTACTTCAGGTTTAAAAATTTCTTAGGAAAAATAATTTTAAGAGACCCAGTCCTTTAGCAAGGTAGAAATGTAAAAACCTGATTTCCATAATCACAGCCTTTCTCACTGAGCAGCTCAGTCAGGTGAAAAATCTACAAGGTCATGTGAGACACAGAATTTCACATATACTGCAGTTAGACAGAACACCTTTCATTTCGTCACATCTGAGGTCTGTTCCCTAGCATTTGCACGTAATCCATCTGGGGGACACATTACCCACAGAAGAGTCTTCACCACTGTGAGCATCACTTGCAAAAGTTTAAAAGACATACCAGATGCAAAGAGACACTCCCACCGCCCCTTAAACACTTGGTGTACTGAGTTTAGCAATATTTACTCCTAAATTTCATCTTTGTGTATGTGAAAGATAGGGTGCTTTTGCCTTTAAAAATTTAGTAGGCAACTAAACCGAACATTATACGCGGTAAGCATCTTAGTATTTTATTCATTGCATCTCTTATACAGAATAAGCTTCACTGATTTAATTCACTGCAGTATTCTGCTGATGTAGCAACAAAAGATTACATTATAAACAAAGAACAAGATTTTGACTTTAATTTTTTTTATATATGTGTAAATTTTTTCAGTTGACAAACAGCATCACAATTACTGAAAAAAATGAAATAAGCAGGTAAGCTAAGGCCAATTTTTTTAATCTCCAATTGATAATTTTCCTATATTTATCATAAATATTGGAAGCTAAACTCCAGTAACTAAAAATAAACATACCTATAATTTCCTAGCAACCAGGATTCAAATAATGGAGAAAACATACAACAAAAATGTTTCTTTTCACTTAAGTTGACATCTGCAATCTATTTACATTATATATGTTAAAATTCCACAGGATCATGGAGGGTAAGGAATTTTGAAATACCTGTTAAGCATTACTTAAAATGGCACTTTCATAACTCAGGTCTGGGATTTTAAAATTGCTAAAACTTTGAAAGACAATACACTGCAGTATCTCTATACCAATATTACATAAAAAAGACAAACTACTCCATAAAGTGTCACTGAGATGCTCAACCAAAAATAATATACATTTGTATCTTTATCAAGATAGATATTACTGTAAAAATGCTCACATTAAAAATATAGTTATTATTGTTTGGATTTTCATTAAAACTAGAAGGGACTACATGAGCTAAAGTATGAGGAATTGGTATATGACATGCTTCCTCATTTTATAGCACTAATAAAAATAATAATAGAGAAAGCTCTATTATAAATCTTTAATAATGATGGTATAGTTTCCTAATATCTTTTAAAAACTTTACTCTGTGGGTGTATGTGCATGCAAGTCTGTGCACATGTGCTTGTGTACATAAAGACACAAACACATAAAAAACATCAAATTGTATATAATACACAGATACACACATATCCACATTCCTGCATATAACACTTCTGTAATGCAAACAGTATGCAGGGTCTCTTCCATGTGACAATCAAGCGCCACAGGACATGCTTTCTTATTATTTCTTTTATGTTTTAGCCAGTAAATGTAATAACACTTTAACATTTGGCCAAATATTTGTGCGGATTTTTTTTAAAACATGAAGTTATTTAGCCATAACATCATACACAAGAAATAAATGATACTGCAAAAGTTTCTGATCACAGGTTCAACAGGAAAGTTCATCATGAAATGGAGTGTACATTATTCTAAAAATTAGTATTCAAAGATTAGTTAAATATTACGGCAAACTACTTGGAATTTGTAGAAAGTTTAAAAGGTAATTCACATTACAAAGACTGGATATACTTTATAGATAGAACTTTTCAATATGGATATAACTGGCATTTATTTTTAAGCTTATTTCTATTAGAAATAGACTTGTTTCCTGTACAGGTGATGCTTTGTCTATACCATATACAGTAGAAAAATAAATTCTTTAGCAACCTAGAAATAGTTTATAAAACTCTTGAAGTTTCATTTTCTTTGCTAAACATGCCAAGATTAGACTGACAACTATAAATAAAAAGCTACATAGACAACAGGTAAAGTAGAACAAGTTAAGAATACTACAATTTACAGGACAGACTTTATTGTACTATTAATTCCTGTGTGCTTTGCAATAGGAATAGAGTTGACTTTTCTTTTTTGTTTATGTTTTCTTAGAAAAGATAATTACTTGCAAGAATATAACACAATATCAAGATAATTTATAATATACATGTACTTCAAACAGCAGCTGGGTTTATGGTATTATAGTAATCTAGAATGATAATCCAAGCCAAAATTAGAAGTACAATACCTAGGACATAAGTGGAAAAGGCAATTTTTATTTTGGGAAAATGGAGCAAATCAAACTCTTAAAAGCCTTAATTCTCAAAATCATCTATTTACTATAATACATACAAGACGATCTTAAATCTTGTTATAAGTGAAGATTACAACAGTGACCATCATAAAGCTTTTTTTTTTTTTTAAACTACACAAAACATTCTAGCAGCTGAATGAGCCAAAACTTTTTCTTCTTTGCAGACCTGAAAAGGTATATTTTGAGCATGAAGGAAAAAAAAGCTGCTATGAAAAGTCTCGCAGGTAGTGTTTATCTATGGTCTCCCATTCGCTACAATTTGTAACCTTCTAAATTTTTTTACCACTAACAAAATATTTAACCAAAAGATTTGTTTAAATTAAGCAGCATTCTTTTACAGCAAAATTGGTACCTATGCAAAAAGAAAATAAATGGAAAAAAAAGGAGATAATTTAAAAAATGGTGCAAAAAACCAAAAAGTCATTTGAATTTTTAGTATAACATACCACAGGAAAAAAAAAATATATGTATACAAGTTTACGTGATTTTATATATACACACTCCAAAGAGGTTAATTGTCAGTACCCAAAGTATTTATTGCTATCTATTAGCAATGCATTTTTGTATATCTTTAAAGGGTCACATAAAAATAGATTTAAAGAATAGATTAATTGAAGTCCTAGATTAAAACATTGTTTGGTTTAGAGAATTTTACTACAACAAAATTCATGTTTATGTATGAAAAGTTATATAACCTTATATGAAAATGTCATGAACTATTTTCTAAACACTACATGTATTCCCAAGCGGGAAAAATTAAAATATCTAAAATATATTAGATTAAGTTTACAAGACCATCAATGATCTTTTAAACATGCAGCTGTTTACAGAATTAACAGTTTTACAAAATGTTTAGTTCAGTAATGGAACATAAAGAAATAAGTAGGCAACATCAAAATTTTTGTACAATATTTGAAACTCACTTTTACAACAAGCATGTCCTTGGTATTGTGCTGTAAGAAATAATAAGCAAGTTCACCCACCCTTAACAAACTGTCCACAGGTTTACTCACAAATAAAGACAGATAGTGAGGGATTGTAAAATTCTCAACAGTGCATTTTGCATTCTTCCATAAACCATCCTAAGCATACCGTCACATATGTAGCCAGGAGACTACAAAATAAACTATAGCTGGGCTTTAGTTGTTTACACAGAATGCTTGAATGTGAATAAAATTGCCAAAAATAGCATGTTAAATAACAAAAACAGCCATAAAGCAGGCTGTAAGCATTGAATGTTTCATAAATGTAATTTTTAAATCATTAAATTTCTATAGAAAAATTTTATTCACAATATATTGTGACAAACCGTCACAGGAATGATATAGTGATTGCAATAAGGTATCATGCAGCAGCAGCTTTGTACTTTATAGCTATTTTTGCTTTTAAAAATTAAACTCTCCAGTCATGCTTATCACAGTTTTTTTCTGCAGTGTGTACAAATGAGGAACACAGTACAGGATATAACAAAAAGATGTCCAATCAGCTGGATGGGAATTATTTTTCATAAATATGAAGTACATTACTGTATCCTGAAACATGCATGTCTATACCTTGTCTTTACTGTCCAGTGCCAGGCTGCCTGCAATCATCTTCTATTTATATAATACCAAGAGGGTCTGCTGGTAATTGTGACTGTATCAGCTGAGGCTGCAGTGGCGGTGGTAGCTGAAGAGGTACCATTGGTTCCACCATCTGCACTGCGTTGGAAGGTGGCGGCTGACATGCCGCTGGGTTAGGTGCTTCTACAATCTCTCCGTTGTAAAAGAAAAATTGACACTGTTGAATGAAGGTCTCTATAACCGACTGGTGGATTTTGGTGGTAGAAAGAAATTCTCTGTTTTCAAAATCAGGTCTCATCAAAGTAGGCCAGAAACAAATTGATAAGTTATCAGCAGTCATAAAGTTGGTTTTATACTGCTGACTAACCCTGAAATGAGAACAACATGCACACAATGAATTTAAACCCGTATGCAACCAACTACAAATATTTTCATAGCCCTCTGTAAGCATTATTATTGAACAACCTCAAGATTTTTATTACTTTCTTCTAGCTATCCATAAAACAACCATTCTTGTTTTCTTTAAGGAATTATGCAGAACAAAATTTAGAAACCATGACTTTTGCAGATTTGGACAGTGAACAAATTCAAATCTGATTAAGCTTTTAATCGAGAAAGAAATTCAACATTCCACCAACAATTTGAAGTGCCAATAAACAAACTTTAAATTTCTCAACGAGCTACAGGATTTTGTAAAATTAAAATTCTGTCAATTAAAATGTCTAGAAGAAAAATGACAGAAATTACTTATGCAGGGCAGTTGGATATTAACTAACACCTATGCACTCAAAGAAAAAGGCGTCATATTAGATCACATGTTAAAAATAAAAACAAATAAAAAAAAATAAAATCAAGTGTTGATTAAAGCACATCTCTGCAGATTTTTTCTTACTGGACAGCAACTGAATTTGGCCAAGCTGTAGAGAACATAATCAGTGGAAATTTCACTCATATCAACACATATTAGCTTTGTTTTATTTTTCAATGTATAATGCAAAGGTTTCCAACTGGGTTTCTCTTCCTAGAAGTTTCCTGCTTTTAAACAGGGGCTGAAACAGGCTCTTCACTTATTATCTAAATTCACTATTGCAATACTATTACAAGAAAAAAAAAACATAAAAACCAACAAATAATCTTGTTAACAAATTTATCAACTACAATTAAATGTCTCCTCAGAAAAATGCACTGCTTTTCCTAGTAATATGCTAGAAAGAGCCAGGATATTTTGTTTTCTAAAAATCCTTTGCATTCTAAAGTAACACCACAATTTTATCTAGAAGTTATTAGTGAGAGACAGATGAAAAACTGTGTGTTAACCTAAGTTACACAGCTGGGAACATGCAATTCCTGTATTACAGTAGACAGCACAAAGGTAACTGAGCTACAGTTGACCCACAGAAATAGATGGAAAATAAAACTTCAGCAACTTGTCAGTTACAGTTTTGATGATTAACAAGAGCAGACTGCAAGAATTTCTGACAGCTGGCTGTAGTCCATAGATTCAAAAGCTGGAAAACCATAGTAAACACTAGAATTAATGCTGTAAGAAAATATTTTCACTCATTTACAATGCATGCATAGTGGTAACAATAAAGGGTAGACTTCCATTTTAGCATGTGCATTACTTATTCTAAACAGTGTGAGGGTACACAAATAGCGCCTCTCAATCTGCTTTGAATAAGCTTGGTCCAAAGGATATTTGGACACTATTTCTGAGTGATCGTAACATTAATATTTTTTTCCCTAAAACAATTACATTTTAACTTCATTTAAGCATTAAAAAAGATAAACGTAAGCTTATCATTGTTATTAAAGTTTTCTTCCTATACCAATTTTTCTGTGTATAAATTCCTAGAGATAGAACAATGAGTGAGACTGTCACCAAGAATCAAATAAAATTTAAGTGTAAGACATGGTGATGGGACAATGAATCTGTCAAGAGTTTTGAACCAGAACAGCCTGTACCTTGTCCCTAAAATAAGTACAATCAAAAACACCAAAAGGGATTTTAAACTCTATAATGGTGTTTCATTAGAGAATAAAGTACAACAAAGTTATAAACGGGGGAAAAAAATAGCACCTGCAATGTAATAAAACTGAAACAAAAGCCAGATTATCTACTTTGCAGACTGCTTTTTTTTCCTGCCATTTTTGCTTTGAATTTAACATTTTTCAAGTGGCTTCTTCAGTTGCATAGGCTAAAGCATATACCCTCCGACACCCTTAAGCACCTCTAAGATTGGATTGTGTTTGGTTTTCTCATGCACCTTTTTCTCCCCCCTTGTCATGAGTTCACTGCTTGCTGTCTCTCTTATATTGTTTCTTAAATCTCATCTGATCTACTTGTAGACTGCTGCTGCTGTGGACAGCAGCTGAAATTTCATTCTTACCCTCTCCTCCCTCTCCACCAACTTTCTAGCATCAGACCACAGGGTGACCACAGGGTCTCCGAGATCAGCTAGCGTATTCTGCAGAAAATTAGATTTTCCCTGTTTCTGTTTTCCTTTAGAACATGCTGCAGCTGAATAATCATTAGACCAAACAAACGAAGCAATGGGAACCTATGGCTAGAAGCGAGGGAAGTGGAAGATCATTGTACCTCTTTCCCAGTTGCAGCTCACAACAAGATTAAACATAACAATCAACTTTATTCTCTCCTGTGTTTAAACTTTACCTCTGTCCTTTCTAAGGCTAAACAAAAAGCTACCAACCTATAAGCCATCTCCTACCAAACTTTCCCGAACTACTTCAGAAACTTCTTTTAAGCGCTTATCAAGTGTCTGTTCATCTTCTTTTATGTTAATTCAAAATGAAAAATGAAAAGTCTGTTTGTCTTGGTCCAGACACCTTCCTCCAGTGCAAACTCTTCAGGAACGCTGTAAACCTGCTGTATGATCACACTTTAAAAGCTGTACACTTATGTTTTGCCCAGGACTCAGAAGGATATTATGGCATATTAGCCCTTACATATAAAGGGAGTCATCATCAAGAACAAACATAAAACACAGAAAGTACAAAAAACACCAGTGTCAATTCAACACTGTTGCCTTTCAACTCCATCTTCAAAACTGACTTCTGCTTATAGTTGATCAACCACAATTAGATAGCTAGTATGCTCTGAAACATGCTTATCGCACTAAAGAAAAGATCATCTCACTGTTGCCATTTATTATATTCCCACGGTTATTGGTCTCTCGTATTTCAATTACAAACTCATCTGGATAATAGTTGTATTTTTTGTTTCAAAAAAACAAGTCCTATGCTTATGGACTGCTTAGCCTAGAAAAAGTTCAGGTCAAGTCTCATCTTGGGTTGTAAATATCCGATAGGAAGGTGTAAAGAAGATGGATTCAGACTCTGAGTGGTGTCCAGTGACAGGACAAAAAGCAACAGGCACAAACACAGGAAATTCTGTCTTTTCACTCTGAGGGTGACTGAACACTAGCATAGGTTGCCCAGAATGACTGTGGAGAGTCTCCCTCCTTGGAGACACTGAAAACCGAACTGGACACAGTCTTGGGCAATCTGTTCTAGTTGCCTCTGCTGAAGCAACAGGGTTGGACTAAACAATCTCCAAAGGTCCCTTACAACAACAACAATTCTGTGATTCTGTCTAAAAATGCAGAAAAAAAAAAAAAAACCCACAAGCCGGTCTTTTAAGTGACAGATTACTGGATAACAAAGTTTTTAATTAAAAAAAAAAGTTATTTTAGCTTTGACAATGTTTATTCTATTTTTTAATAATGTAGCTAATCTGATTCAGTGGATTTCAGAGAATTATCCCATTTCAGATTAAAAAGAAACATGAGTTAACTGGTCTCTTTCTCCCCATTTTCTAGGACGGAAAATTGTACGTACACTTGTGCACATAAAGGGTCAGATTATGAGGTAGTATACATCTACTAATACCAGATTATTTCAGTAAACAGAAAAACAATTTTTAAAGAGAAAACCATTACATTTCGATGCAAGAAGCAAGATTTAGGAAGCAAGTGTAACCAATTTACTGTTACTTAAGGCTTTGTTCTACTTTTTATTCAGCAGGCGTTTTTGGTGCTGTATTTTAGATTGTGATTGAAGCTATCTCTGCTTCAAGTGGTCAGGAGAGGGGTGGTGGGTGGGTTTAGGCCAAATGACTTTCAGATCCCCTAAAATCTATATTAGTCTATGATTGTAATAGCTACTTCCTGAAAGAAAGAAAAAAAAAATCTGTAACTGTGGTGCACAGTTATTCTCTCAAGCTTTTTTTGTTACGTACACAAGTCATTCTTATAGCTTTACAGTAACAATGATGCCCAGATATTTATACACCTATAAAATTTAAGAACAGAATATACAAACCTTTTCTAATCAACCTCTAACTCCTAGTTCTATTTTCTACATTTTATACTAATAGATGAGCAATGCAGCATGAAATTTTCAATTCTGGTAGTCAATTCATTGTTACTAACAACCTTTTTTGCAAATGTTACAACTTAAACAACAAAAGTTTAGTAGGAAAATACTAAACCTGTTTAGATGCGTTATTACATATTTGAAGACATCATAGTTCACTGGGTGGAATTTCTTCACAATTTCTTTTAACTCGTGTAGCCGTTCTGTCTTATCCAGGATTTCTACAGAAATAAGTGACATTTTCTGATACATCTAGAAAGACATACTGAATAAACTGTTGCTAAGTCATCTTACTAGTCTAACAGCACAGATAAGATATCCACAGAGAAATATTCAGTAAGAAAATATTTGATAAAAGGCCTATCCGCATCTACTAATGCATAAAATAACTTTTTTTATTACAGAGGTAACTACCTAAACACAAAATATTTTCCTGTATTTAAGCAGAATTATTAAACAGAGTTTAACAGCAAAGAATCACATGATTAGGTCACTGCTGGCTTGTAGAATGATAATGTGACAGGGTCATTTCTTGTTAGATTTTCCTTTGCTTGCAAAATGTTATGACTTAGATATTTCTATAAGATTTATTCAGACTGAAGTTTCATAAAGATTTGGAGGAAGGAAGACATTCACATGAACTTAGAATATCTTAAACTTATCAATTATTCAAATAAATCAAAAATTATGAATGAGCTTGGTGCAGCTATTTTAAACATATTGTTTAAAGGAGAACAGGGATTGCCACAGGCCCAAGGGACATTATTTATGCTTCAAAGAGGAAATAAGCAATATGTACAAAAGGATTATAGAATAAAGTAACTTAAAAAAAAAAAACCCCAAACAAAAACCAACTAATGCTGCTGCTAAAACACTTGTGGAAAATACCTCTAAAATATTGTAGAACCATACTTTCTGCAGAATATACTTCTATTCCATGATGATTCATATCATGAAAGGAATACAAGCTCACCTCCATTATTTGACTGCATTGCTAAAAAGAAATTTGATGTACCCTAGTACCATAGAAATAATGTTAAATATGCACTGATATATACCAAATAAAAACTTAAAGCAGTATTAATGGCATTTTAAAACAGTAAGTCCATTTATAGTCTAAGCTATTACATGCTTTGACTGAAATTTAACTGATATGCTTTTAAGAAGAAACGAAACCTAACTAAACAACCAATCTGCCTGAAAAGTACAGCAGAAATACAACAAATAGGTAGCTACAGGTATCATTTAAAAAAAAATTTCCAAAGGACTATATATTAATCAAGTCCAGGCCCAAGCCTTAGATAGCTTTACACTAATATTTTCAAGTTTTGAACAAAAAAACCTCACTAAGAATACTGTGTCACAGTTGTATCCGGCAAAAATGTGCACCAGTCTTTTTCTGAAACAGTTTGCTGCCAGTACAAGCAAGATACTCTTTAAAAAAAAACAAACAACTTAGTCATTTCACTTGGAAGTGTCTGAAAAATGTTTTAGAGGCAAACGAAATTAAGCATTTAATCTTACAGGAATTTCAAAAAGAATTTGAAAAACATCTAAAAGAGAATTACGATAATATTCCATAGATGCATCTGATTTTTAAAGCCTACTTTGAATGTATGACATTGAATTCAAGGGTTTCCTCCCCCCCCATTAACAACTGCAATACAGTTTCAAGAGCTTTCATTATATGCAACACTAATACAGAATGGAAAAAAAAAGCAGATTTCCCCAATTCAGTTTTCTAGGAAAAGGGGAAATAAGCCACACCTTATATTGAAAAAACAACATATTATGTTTATTCACCATATAGTTCTGTTAATTTTAAAGAATATAAAAAACGCGTACACTTTAAGTGCTTTAAGTAAGCAATTAAAAAAAAATTCAGTGCAGCTACTCCTTTCAACCTACAACGAAGTAAAAATTGCACAAAGGGCAATCAATATAACTGGATCAAGACAAGATTGCTTGTTACTTACTTGACGCTTCTAACAACTCTTGATGCAAAGAGTAAGGAATTAATGGATCCGGCAGATCTGCAAAAAATGCTTTAAGAGCCCCAGCCACTGCATTTACTGTTACTCCCATAGACTCTAGACTGATATTATGATCTGTAACACAAAATTAAAGAGCAGTGTAAGTAAAACCCACAGCTTTCATTCCTCACAGTATTTTATGAAAACAATAATTTATTCAAAACACTGAAAACGAAAACGTTGCCAAACATTTGGTAAAAAGTGCACTAAAAGGTGAACCTACAGATATGCTGTCATTACTTTGACCCACATGAAATCAAAGAAAATCTAACAGTGTAAGAAGACAGTAGAAGATCAGAAAAATAAAGTTGTCCAGTTCTCCCTGCAGACTTAAATTCTTTTCCATTTGCCATTAACTAGCTTCTGATTAATCAACTTTGCCCAATAATAAGTTTCAAATTCTTTGTCCCAACATTTTTTTAAAAACTGGTACATCAATTTGTAGAATTCAGGTTGTGTTCATGTGACCTCATGAAGCCTTTAAAAAAAGGCAACAATACATACCAGTGACCACACATGCACAAATCTAGTATTATACTCAGATTATCTGAAACAGCATAGTGAGGCATAAAAAAAACCTAGTATATTTAATCATCTTATCATCTAGGAAGAATTTTATTTTTCTTCACAGGTGCAACTTCATTATTAATATTCAAGAACTTTTAAGAAATGTTTTCATTTTGAAATTTCAACTGAGATCATAAATTAGATAAGAAAAGTGAAGGAAAAAAATCATGCTGACCCTCTCTTTTAACACAAAGGCAACAGCATAATCTACCAATCATATTCCATTATATTCTAGCATGAGAAAGTTTGTGTTAGAAATTTATTACCAAGATATAATTTTTAATCCATATTATTCAAGAGAGCTTACAATAAACTAAGTATCAAGAAGTACTACATTTTGGGGGACAAGAGGGAGAAGGGAATGCCTTAATGTCTAGGGTTGATGAACTATTAACAGAAGGAGTAGTCAGGACTGCATTTAAACTCATTTAAATGCTATAATACCACCTAGAAATGATTTAACAGCACTTAAAACCAGTTGTAACAAGATTCTTTCCCATTTTTGGTTTATACACAGCTTTATTGGTAATAACCTGGACTATACCAATAGAACCTAAGAGAGCATCAAGTACTCAGTCCTATGGGAGTCAGTTTGAAAATACAACCCTTGTATACTGTACTACGATAAATCCATGGAGAATTCAAGTTCTGTTTTGGCTTTAAATTATAAAATTTATCATTACCTTGATCGAACTGTTTCTGAATGTTGTCTTGATCTGTTTTATTCCCACTAACACGGTACAGGCCTTCAGTACATAATCCTTAGGAGGGGAAGAAAAAAAATATTCAAAACTAACTGTATATACTATAGAGCAAAACAGAGCCAGTCATAATTACTAATTCAGAAAACAAAACTAGGAATAGAAGGAATACTAAAAAGTAACATGTTAATTATTATAGTGATATAGGACTACCAAAACACAAAAAAACAGTTGTCTACCAAGTCCACTATTCCATTTACATTAAGTCACATGAAACATTACTGTAGGGTAACAAGAACATGACTGCTGGAATTTGTGAATAATTTACCCAAAAATTATTCTCTTCCTGATCTTTATGAGCCTGTTGTTATTTGCATCTCTTTTTTAAATCACCAAAAATATAAACTCTGGGGTTTGGTACCCACAGAATTTACATTTTTTAAAACTGTCTTCGCTATTTCAGCTTAACAACTTTCTATATCAAGCAATAACTCAATAAAATATTCTGCAGAAAAAACAGGCATTTGTAATTGATTCCTGATGTTTTAATTTCATGGTGCAACACACTCCTGTGTGAGACAAGGACTTAATCTTCTAACGTACTTTCCCTTTTACCATTTATAAACTTTGTATCCATTTCAAAATTGTCACATCATTTACAAGTCTTTAAAGGGAACAGGAAGAGAGAGGGAGAAGAGTGTTAGGAAGCAGAGGCTTGTCCAGGCTTCTCATTATTGCTTTGTTTTACTATATGTTACTGAGTCGCTATAATTACAGCAGCCATTCTAGGTAAACAACACTAAAAAAATACACCTTTATCATGGACAAATACACACACACACACTTGCTCACTCCACTCCAGTGATTATGCTTCCAATCACATTGCTATCTTTTTTGCCCAAAGCTACTCACTGAATGAAAGTGTCCCTCCTGTTAATCATACCATTACCCAAGATCTTTTTCTTTGTTAATTTAGAACCTATGAAGGAGTATAAGCAGTTTATAGTTCCATAATTCTCCAAGTTACCTGTATGGGTACAAAATTATCTACATGCTATATCTCCATAACAGTACATGGTTCTATTTAAAAATTCATGTTATAGAGCTTTCTGACATCTCTTGGCTTTTTCCCATCATAGCTCAGTAATTGAACGTATTCTGGATTATCAGATCAATACATAACTCTTCTGTCACACCACCATCACCAAGTGTGCCTTTTAAGTTAGCAAGAAACAACTAGGAACCATGTTACAATGCTCAAAGTATAGAAAGCACTTAACTGTGCTGCTGGGAAACTTACACCAATTAATTTGATATCAACTCTAACTCATTTTTTCCTTCTTAACGCCTTGATAATTAAAATGCCTCTTTACTGACTGCATCAAGGCTATTTTAGTAAGCTTTTCTTCAAGAAACTTGTATACCAACCATTTTTCCAAATCCATAGCCAAGAGTTTTCTCTTGTAAATATATATCTAAACAATCCTTTCAAAAAAACCCAAGCCTCATTCACTGATATCCTCAAAAAGCAACAGGAAGTATAGTTTGGTGGCACAGTGCAAAAAGTCATTTCAGTGATTCAATGGCTTCCACAGCTGGAAGGGGTTTCAAACCTGTCTTCAAAAGAATGCCCTGAATGTGCTACACATTATCACAGAGAGAAACACTTTGCATTCCTCTTCCAGAAGCCTTACAGAAAGAAATACGAAAAATCACTGGTAGATAAGAACAAGCTAGGATGAGGATTCTCTTTCTTCAGTACAGAATTCTCAGTTGGAGACTCTACAGCTCCAGGGTATTCTGTGTTTTATCCAGCTACTATTCAATTTCTTTCTACACAAAAGGAACTGAATGTGCTGCAAAAGCATTTTCTGAGAAGTGACACTGTTTAGCAGGAGAGTTTAAACACTGTGTACTTGACCTGGGCTATGGTGGAAACAGAGATGCTCTATTGCAGTACCCGGGCTTCACCCCCACCCCCTCCCTGATTACATCATGTAGTGGACACCTCTTTGCTCAGACCAGTACAGTTCTGAGAAACACAGAAAGACAACTTGCAGTACTTCAGAAATTTTTCAGGTTAAACAAGGAGATACATACTGAATGTAGGCATCTTCCAAAATAGCCTATGTGCTGCAATTTTGTATTAAGCTGACTAAATTTGTCTTTAAATTCCTCAAACAAAAATATTTTTTCTTGCTTGTATTTTCTCGAAAGTACACTTCACGAAACAGCTGATCAACCATCATTCTACTGTTTCTCTAAGGCACACAAGGAGACACGGTTAATCCATTCGTGTGCATACACACAGCTAGGAGTCTGAAAGCATAATTTTTAAGTAATGCTTCAATTCAACTCAAGGGCAGCCTGGGATGCAGCGACCATGAGATGGTGGAGTTCAAGATCCTCAGGGCAGTGAGGAGGGCGCACAGCAAACTCACTACCCTGGACTTCAGGAGAGCGGACTTTGGCCTCTTCAGGGACCTGCTTGGGAGAGTACCATGGGATAAAGCCCTGGAGGGAAGAGGGGCCCAAGAAAGCTGGCTAATATTCAAGGATCACTTCCTCCAGGCTCAGGGGCGATGCATCCCAACAAAGAGGAAAGCAGGCAAAAATGCCAGGAGGCCTGCATGGATGAACAAGGAAGTCCTGAGCAAGATCAAACAAAAAAAGGAAGCCTACAGAGGGTGGAAGCAAGGACAGGTAGCCTGGGGACAATACAGGGACACTGTCCGAGAAACCAGAGATCAGGTTAGGAAAGCTAAAGCTCAAATGGAATTAAATATGGCCAAGGACATTAAGGGTAACAGG
>WKFP01014275.1:686988-713601 GCA_011057875.1 Pterocles orientalis
GTGATAGGACAAGGAGTAATGGGTATAAGCTAAAAGAGGGTAAATTTAGGTTAGACATTAGGAAGAAATTTTTCACTATGAGGGTGGTGAGACACTGGAACAGGTTGCCCAGGGAAGTTGTGGATGCCCCATCCCTGGAGGTGTTCAAGGCCAGGCTGGATGAGGCTTTGGGCAAGCTGGTCTAGTTGAGGGTGTCCCTGCCAATGGCAGGGGGGTTGGAACTTGATGATCTTTAAGGTCCCTTCCAACCCTAATCATTCTATGATTCTATGATTCTATGATTCTAATTCTCGCCATTTTTTATTATCCAACCAGGCCTCTGCAATGCTTGTTGCATCAAGATCTTCATCAAGTATAAGACACTCTAGTTCACTAGTTTTAGCTTTTAAACTTCTTGGGTATTTATAATGTATAGCCGTATTGGGAGAGAGAGAGAGAGAAAGCATGAGAGCATGCACGCAACATTTATATCTTCTTGACAGCTTTTAAAAAATTCAATTTGTTCATTTGCAAGCCTGTTGATTTTTTCAGAATTCTTATCTACGTTCTTATCCTGCTTTCCTTTTGGTCCAGCTGTAATTTTCAAAATATCCTTACTGGACACAACAGCTGTTGTAATTTTATATATCAGAATAATTTATTTGCTCTTCTGTCCTGCTACCTTTACTACACCTTTAGGTTTAAAGAATTAGATTCTCCTTATTTCAAGTCACAATAGCCTATATTTACTTTGAGACAGGGGAATCTCCTTTGTCTAGATTACTCCTTTCTCAAAGTACCTCCTGGTGCCTAATAAATTCTCTTCATGCACCTTCTTTTGTGCTGCCAGTTTTGATCAGGTTTCCATCCCATCTACCTGGAACTTCACATGGGGTTCAAAGCATTTAAAAAAAAATGAGCAAGGTGGATCTGCACCTATATGTATATGTAGTTCACAGGACACTTTCATTCTCAGGCATCAACATATTTCACAACTCTTGGTTCCTCCATAGAACACACTAACTTCAGCACCTAAGGGCAGACCAAAGTCTTCCTGGTGCAATACCCAGTTTCCACACCAGTAAGTAGTATATGTTTGAGAAGAGAGGGAGGAAGAGTAGGAGGAAAAAAAACCACAATTTTTCTGTGGTATATCCTCCCAGTTTCCTGCAAATGGTGGCTTACATAGGCTTTTGCACAAGGTGTTGTAATAGTTACTTGGGGATTTATCCTCCACTAATCCATCCAAACCCCTTTAAATATTTTACCTGGGGTCTTTATAACAAGCCATGGCAAATGTAGTTTTGTAATTCAGGAATGTACATCAAAGCACACAGGGTTTATACTCAGTACCTGAAATTTTCATTAAACCTTTATTTCTTTATTAAAAAGAAGCCGTAACTTCTCTAGTCTTTCCCAGCATCATATTTTTAAAATTTATATCATTTCCCTGCCTCAGAAATTTAAGCTAATCAATTCAGTCGCTCTTTATCCAAGAGTTACTATTATCGTCATATGCAGTTTCTTTTTCAATTCTTTTCTACTTTAAGACAGACTGAATTGAATTGTAACCAGTACTCAAACCATGTGCATACCATGGAATTACATAATAACATTATTTCCTCCCATTATCACTCACTCTTGTAATTTTTTTAAATTCTTTTTGCTTGCTTGATAGCAAGTACTGAGAGTTAGGGATTGAGATAGCTGTCTATGATGATTTTAAAGGCTTTTCCTGAGTAACAGCAGCTATACTAATATTCAGCCTGAGAAAAGTCACACAGGATCTGACAACTTGACACCTGTAGCCAGGTTCCACTATCACTGTTCTGTCTACATTTCCAAATACATGCCACCTCATGACAGCTCTTCCATCTCTCCCCAGTTTAATTCTTTTCCATAAAGTGACCAATAGAACTTTTCTGGCATTATTCTTTACTACAATAGCTGAGACTATTATTCCTACGCTTACCTTTGTAAATTTTGTGATCCATATAATTCTATAACTTTATTCCACAGACTGACCTGGTGTACCTCTTACCAAACCCTATGCTACCCAGACTACATAAGACTAAAGGAACTGACACTTTAGTGATCCAGAATGGTAGTTTCTACATCTTAGAATATATGTAATTACAGAGCAAAGAATCCAAACTCTTTTCAAGTAAGAAGAGTCTACCACTAAATTGACTTACATAAAATACATTTAAAATTCCACATTTAATGTGTTCTATCTGTGCATATCAACACCAACATTTAAATATCATGACAGTCAATTCACACATTGAAAACCAGAACAAAAAAGTGTCTTAATGCTTCTTGTAATAAAGTAATTTATAGAATATTGAAATGTTCAATAAAAGCAGTGTAAGAAAATAAGCAGTACTTTCAGAAAGAGTCAAAAAATAGGAAGCTCTCATCCAAATTAACATTTCTATAATTTACATTAACCAATTATTAAACAAGCTCTCAATCATTTTACGAAGTGTCACGCAATCACATATTTCATGGCCTGTTCATTTCAAAAGAAGAACAGATGACTTCAATTAATGACAAACATGGCTAGGAAAAGGTAGATGCATTCTTTATTTCATTAAAACTGGGTGACATAGGAAGATACACTAATTTTCCAGGCATATTATGTGTTCGGTCACTTTGGGCCTGGAAAAAACTTAGGGAATAAGAGGAGCAGTGTAAGTACGCTGCAAAAGATATTGACATCTTGGTCCTATTTGCATTGTTTAAGAATTCTTTACACAATTCCTGATGTTTCCTTTGAAGAGATATCTTAATTAGCAATACAGCTCAAGTGCACATGTGTTTATGCATATTTCAAAACATATTTGTTTACAGTTTTCAGTGATTCTCACACTAATAAATTAACACATGTGCTCCTCCTCCATCCTTCTGGTAGTCAGTCTTCCATTAGAAGAAACAACTGATGCCTGCCTTCCCCTCCTCTCGAGTTTGGACAGAGTTTCCTCCCTGTTGATTAATTCCAAAGTTGCAACACACAAACTGCTGTACAGTTTCCTAAATACTGAAACCTATTCTATGCCAATTTTAAAGTGATCACAGAAGGGATCCTCTAGTCCAACGTCCTGCTCAAAGACAGGTCAATGCTGAATTCAGATTAGGTCGCTTATCTAAATCTGAGCTTGAATATCTCCAAGGACAGAGAGCCCACAATCTCTTCGGGGAACCTGAATCACTGCTTAAATAGTCCTCAGAGAATTTTTTTCCTTTCTAGTTGGAACCTCATATTTTAATGATCATGTGATGCCCATCTACAAGAAGGGCCGTAAGGAAGACCCAGGGAACTACAGGCCTGTCAGCCTGACCTCGGTACCAGGGAAGATTATGGAATCTGTGCTCATACGGCATGTGTGACACACAGGGGATCAAGCCCAGCCAGCACAGGTTCATGAAAGGAAGGTCGTGCTTGACCAACCTGATCGCCTTCTACGACCAGGTGACCCTTCTAGTGGATGAGGCAAAGGCCGTGGACGTTGTCTACTTGGACTTAGCAAGGCCTTCAACACCGTGTCCCACAGTATTCTCCTAGAAAAGCTAGTGGCTCCCGGCTTAGAGAGGAACACCCTTTCCTGGATAAAAAACTGGCTGGATGGCCGAGCCCAGAGAGTCATGGTGAATGGAGTTAAGTCCAGGTGGTGACTGGTCACCAGTGGTGTTCCCCAGGGATCAGTTTTGGGGCCTGTCCTGTTTAACATCTTTATTGATGACCTGGATGAGGGGATTGAGTGCTCCCTCAGTAAGTTTGCTGATGACACCAAACTGAGCGGGTGTGTTGATCTCCTTGAGGGTATGGAGGCTTTGCAGGGGGATCAGACAGGCTGGACCAATGGGCTGAGGCCAATTGTGCCAAGTGCTGGGTCCTGCACTTTGGTCACAACAATCCCCTGCAACACTACAGGCTTGGGGGTGAGGGGCTGGAAAGCTGCCCAGCAGAGAGGGACCCAGGGGTGTTGGGTGACAGTCAGCTGAACATGAGCCAGCAGCGTGCCCAGGTGGCCAAGAAGGCCAACAGCATCCTGGCCTGTATCAGAAACAGTGTGAAGAGCAGGACTAGGGAAGTGATTGTGCCCCTGTACTCGGCACTGGTGAGGCCACACCTTGAATCCTGTATTCAGTTTTGGGCCCCTCACCACAAGAAGGACATTGAGGTCCCGGAGGGCGGGTCCAAAGAAGGGCAACGAAACTGGTGAAGGGTCTGGAGCACAGGTCTTATGAGGAGCGGCTGAGGGAACTGGGGTTGTTTAGTTTAGAGAAGAGGAGGTTGAGAGGAGACCTTATCACTCTTTACAACTACCTGAAAGGAGGTTGTAGTGAGGTGGGTGCTGGCCTCTTCTCTGAAGTAACAAGTGATAGGACAAGACGAAATGGCCTCAAGTTACACCAGGGAAGGTTTAGGCTGGATATTAGGAAAAATTTCTTCACTGAAAGAGTGGTCAGGCATTAGAACAGGCTACACAGGGAGGTGGTGGAGTCACCATTCCTGGAGGTGTTCAAGAAATGTGTAGATGTGGTGCTTAGGGACATGGTTTAGTGAATTAGGTGGTGTTGAGGTGGACTTGATGATCCTTGAGGTCTTTTCCAACCTTAATGATTCTATGATTCTCTAATCCTCCTGCCATGTACTTCAGTACTTGAGGCTGGCTAAACCTTTCATTAACTTCCTCATAGGCATGGAAAACCACTTTTGGTTATATCCTCAGCCTTTCCCTCTCCAAGCTGAACAAACCCGCTCCAGCCCCTGACCCTCTTCTGCTAGACTCAATCTAGTTTGTCAAAATCCTTCTTGCAGTATTTCAGATGAGGTCTAACAAGTGCAGAGTAAAAACAAATAACTTCTGCAGCTGTAGTGCCTACCTTCCTGTTTGGACAGTCCAACACATAAGGCATCATTACCGGGATGCACTACAGACATGCTTAGCCTATTCCCCCACAACCCCTAAGATCCTTTTCAGCATTACTGCTATCCAGACAGTCAAGACCTCAGAAGGTACCACTGCAAGTCTAGTTGCAGGACTTGGCATTTGTCCTAGTTGAATTCTATCAGGTTCCTGTCATCCCATTCCCCTGAACAGAACCCCTGGCCTTGGCTATATTAACCACCCTATCGACTCTAGGATCACTCACAAACTTGATGAGGGTACAAAAAGTATCATAGGGCTATTTAACTCTATTGCTACTGTATCTATCCAGAATCAAGAGCAACAGAATCACAGCCTATGCATTTTTTTGCTAAACTTATAGCTTCATGGGCAGCTGAGTCAATTTAACTCACATTACGAGTGAAAAAGACGGTCTAACTCACTACCTCATCAATCCCTGCTTCTGTCCTTCCCTTGCTGTAGCTGCATAGTCCTGCTCCCTGCTTGACACACATCTGACCCTTGATTTATACCAGCTGTAATACTGAACAGCAGAACCTTGTCCATTTTTGCTGATGTAGCTTCCCAAGACAGTGAACTCCACTGATTCAGACATCTGACAACCACCCAGAAGGAAAAAGTGACAGAAGCACAGAGGAAGAGAGGATCTAACTAGCTGTTAGACTGTTTCTTACAAAACTACCCTCAAAATACTGGCTCTCATACACCAGGCAAAGGGGGATGGCCACTCTTGTCCCGTTCTGTTTTGTCTGTCCAACAGAACAGACTTCTAAAAGCCTCTAGCTGTCCTAAACTCTTTGAATGAAAGGAGAGATAATCCATCTTGAACTTCTGGATTTTGCAGCCACTACGAATATATTTCAATTATTTACCAGCCTTTTTACCTCAAGTGGCACTGCTGACTCATTTTCTTTGCCAATTTCTACCAAATCGTCATTCTCTGGAGACAAACTTTGCATTATCTATACTTTCAATGTCAAAATCTGGCCTCATGGCAGATTCAATGCAAAAGACCTGGGTATAACTTAGGTGAGAGGAAAATTCACAGAGGGCAATGCTCTTTTACTCAAGTTACCTCCAAAATCGTAAATTTAACAGCATTACAAAAAGGTATAATATCAAAAGCAGTAATCATTGTACATTTACTGAGTACATAATTTTTCATTTCACCAATAGCTCTCCCCAGAGACCATGTGAGACACCAAATGTGATGTGGCTCTGCCAAATTCATTCTTCCTTCTTTATTCCATTCCTTGTCTCATATAAATTGAGTAACTATATTACTGAAATACATATTATTCCAATGAACTTCTCTTCCCTCAACTTGTTCATGTAGAATTAACACTATATTAATTGTATCAGTCTTCTATGAAGTACAGAATCTTAAAACTTCTAATCTTGTCAGTGAAGCACATGGATATCAATATTCTACAAATATTTTTTTAAACATTCGAAAAAACAAAGAAAAAACATTAAAATACTGCTATTTTTATCAGAGTTGAATATAGTCAACAGCTATATTTATTAAATGGCTAAGCTGTGCTCATATTCACAATATTAATTTGATGCATCCTTCCTTGGTAACCAGTATGAAATGTAATTTATACCAAAGTTTTCACCAATGCATGATGATACATACAAAAAGTAAATCCAAAACACCAAGAAAAAATACTGAAATACTAAAAAAACCTGATAAGGTAATACTGTGAATTAGCATGAGTATTTTTTTGCTCAAATTATTATAAGTTTGGGAAAGTTGAAAATAACCAACAGCAGTACATGTTGAATAGCACACAAACAGTACTTGAAATTAAATTGGTGACAAGTAAAACAGCATAAAAATGTTACTAACAAAACACTCAAGCCACAAACTTGCCAAACTTTTTACACTTAAAATCAGACATTCAATAGATATTTTTACACGGTATTGCAAGATAAATTAAAATCATACCAACATTTTGTTGAAATTAAACAATTAACTTGGCCTTCATAAATTCCTTTTAAACAAAACTATCAAGAGTATCAGAATATCCTCCTTGCTCTCTACACTGTAATTCTTAGAGTAACACAGAATTCATGCTATTAATACACTTGAACAGTTTAGCTTCAAAAATTATCTCAATTCTGTGTCTACATTTAGAAAAACTGAGTTGTACTAAAAAAAGTAACGGTCTACATTGGATAGAATTTTTTTAAAAAATTAACAGTTCATTTTTTTCCTAGCACATCTTATCATAGCACCACTACTTTTATACAAAACCAGCCACTACAATTTTCTTAAAAACCAAAACTGAACTCTAATTTCCCTGCTAAATATACTTCCATAAATCTAGTTTGCAGAAAAACTATTACACTTTTAAAGTTCATTTCAAGTGATGGAACAAAGTTACCTATTCAGTCCATCAGGAGAACGCAACAAAATACACCAGAATAACTGTATCATCAAAATCTTTCAGAAGCCCTTAGCTGAAAATAACTACCAATGTCAAAAAGTCAGTTTAAGTAGCTGCCCTCAAGAGTAAGTTACATACTGATTTGCAAACAACATGACAGAGATAAAAGCACACAAACATCAGCAGCTTACACATTATGCTATGTCATTAATGACAGAAGAGTGTTTATAAAGTCTGCAAAAGATTACAGATAAGATCACCATATCTTTACCAGAAAATAAGTCTTCCTGAAAACATCGTACATTTATACCAAGCCGTCTAGTGCAAAACTTGGTAATTCACCATTATCAAGTTATTTACCCGAGAAATCAAAATTCTTTTGATCATCTTGTTCAATGAACCAACAAAAAAAGAGCTCTGATAAGCAATCAGAAGATTACTCATGCTGCTATAATTACAATTAATTCAAAAATGAAAAGCTTGGATAAAGAAAAGGTTTTCCTATAATCACAGACAATGTGTAAGTACATAAGGTTTTTTCGATAATACTTAGCCAAGCTTTCCTCACTCCTTATCCAGAAGCAACAGTGTTATTAAATTTAAGATAATCTTACAGGTTATTGTACTGTTTTTTTTTAATTAATAGGTCCCAACAAGACAAAAGTATTATGTGCTATTACTGTTTTGTACTGTTAGTATCAGCAACAGCTCACACTGCTGCTGAAATGGAGGTTCTGACACATATTTACTGCTTATTAGGTTTAGATCTGCTCAAGTATTAACCACTTTGCTCCCTTAGTTTCTACATCCAATACTATCAAAGAGATTCCAAAGGGATTCAAGTCCTAGATTATCTTTCAAAACAGAAACTAGTTGACTCCATAAAGCTAAACTAGGTCAGAATAAAACGGCTTGTTAGGAAATATCAAACTAAGCAGGAACACAGAAAATAACTACACTTGTAGGCCCTGACTTAGGATCCCTTATCTTTACCAGATCTCCCTTTACCCTGACAGGATCCATATGGCTCCCTCAAGAAAAATTTGTTGATTTATAAAAGGCTAGAACTTTTGAGCTCCTGGATTTACTTGAATTATTCCAATTTGTCCCTCTTCTACTGATGCACACTTTTCTTTTTTTGGCGAGGATATTCCAGAACAGTATGGTAAAACAAAAATCTGATGGTATTTTCTGCATGTGCTCAATGCTTTAAGGTTTAGGCTGGAACAAGAATCTTCAAAGACACTGATATTTTCATCTGAGCATCCAAAACAAAGCTGAGAAAACTGTTTTTCACACTGCATACTGCCTAGCCTCAGTCACAATTTAGATGAGTGGGTACAAAGCACTGTCTTGTATAATTTCACAAGGCAGAGATAGGGAACATTAAAAATTAAGATTAGCCCTTCAATTTGAGATTAATCGTATCTTCACAGAACACCTGCAATTCAGTCACAATGCAAATTACATGTGGTAATACAAAAGGAAGGAGCTGAACTCCATGGAAGTACCTTTAAAAGAAAAAGTTAAACAAACATGTCCTCTGTAAGAGAAATATACTGATTATCCTCATTCAAGAAGAGTCAGAAAAGACTGCACTTCTTGATTAAAAAGACAATGATAGTAAACATTGGTATTCACTTCAGTTAGTACTGATATAGGATGACTTGCTAAGATGCAGCTGAAGTATTGGTTGACCCCCCAGGGCCAAGGAGCTAATACAACAGCTTCGTCAAATCAGAATGGTACCATTCTCGACTCCAGCCTGAAGCCAATAGATCCTGACTTGCCTTCTGCAGACTGATCATCTCCAAAATTGTATTTGTGGAATCTTCCCTCAGACAGTCACTGTCAGTGATGTAGTCTGATCTCAGTACAGGATTTGAAGGCAATGCAAGTAAACATCCTCCTCTCTCAGAGGCAACAAATATGTTCTATAAGAACACTGCTTGAAACTCAAATACCTACAGAATATTAACCCAATATAAAAATAATACATGCCAAAAATCAAATTCCCGCAGACAAATATGGAAGCTGAACAAACAAAGCTACTTACACAGAACCCAGAGTACAAGAAAGAAAATTGTCATACAGATCAAAAGTAGAGGTTTTGTTCCATTTTTACCAAGTGCTTAACAGAAACAGTAGGACAACTACTGTCTTCACAGACACAAACAAAGCATGCAGATGGTGAAATGTTTGTCCAGCTTACACATACGGCTACAATTAAAATTCTGTAGTTTTCACTAAGTATACAGAAGTATCCCAGGATGCACTAACATATACTGAACCAGCTAAAGGAAAAGCAGTACCTCCTGAGCCCCTCACATTTTGAACAGATCAGCAGCTTAACTGAATATCTTATCCTTCAAAGACAGGTCATTAGAGGAGAATAAAAATGACAAATCTTCTGGGTGCTTGAGTAATTTTGAGGACTATGAGGAAAAACAGACAAAGAATCATGTTCCCACAGTACTATAGTTCTCTCCCTTACCCTACGAGCTGGTGAAAATCCTTTGGAAGAAATACTAGACTTTCTTCCAAAAGCCTATGACAAAGTCAATAGATATCAGACAACATTACTTTTAAGCAAACACAATTTTCTTTAATTCTGAATTTATGATTTTGTTGTTTGAAAGTATTCTTAAAGTTAATCATGCTTAAATTTAAGATATTATTTCTAGATTCTACAAACTCTTCAAAAAGTCATTTGGTCTTCATTACTGGTGAATGTTTTATATAGCTATACACAATATCCATGTGTAGACATTTTTAAAGAACATAAATTCAGACAGTGACTCACCCATAAAATTATGGTGATTTGCTGTTTTGGGGTTTTTTTGCTACATACACTAGCAAACAGTATATATATATATTAAATTGTCTATACCACTCTGCTACTCCTTGCCCTTCTTCTTCTTCCCCTTCTTTTCCTGGATAAGGTGGGGAAAGCAAAAGCAAGAGGAAGGAAAATACACCTCTTGCCTCTAGGCAAGGAATCAACAGGAGGTAAAGGTTAAAGACAGGTTTATACTTGCATCTCTGATTCCCAAAAGATCAGTGCATGAGGTTTCACTTTTTTTTTTAATTACAATAACACAGTATATAAGTCTTCAAAAACAGCTATTAGGCTCACCACCTGTAGTAGTTCTTCTGGAAACACTATTCTTACAGATGGCAGTAAAACTTAATTTTAGTTTAAGAAACAAAACGCTTCAGTTTTACTCTTGCTAAAACTGTTACTGTCATCTAACAGCCAAAATATGTATTACAGAACTAAGAAAAGGTGCTATTTTAGTTTATTCCGAACGGCAGACACCCATCAAAAAATGGTCCTGCTCATATTTCAGCTCCAGTCAGTCTCACTTGCTTCAAACATAGCAATATAGCATTTATTCAACTTCAGAGCAAGCAAGATCTACAGCCTAACTGAAAACTGGTGCTTGCCATCTTTAAAAAACAAAAAAGAATAAAAACCAAAGAAACCCAACCACAGGTCACTCCCAAACCTCAAAACAACTGCCCACCCTCAAATGTAGTCTGCTGTTGGACCAGTAAGATTACCCTACTCGCCTCCTAGTCACACAGTAAAAATGCTGAAACCAGCAGAGGGAGGACAAACACAACCAGGAAGCCGGGGAGAAAGGAAAACCATACGGTGAAATTTCACCCTATTACAAACACATATAATGCTAGTATTTTACCTTAACCTGGAAATCTGTAAGTTAAACAAATTGTTTAATGTTTTTCATATAGAATTACACAGTATTTAGAAAATAAATGTTTCTGTCACTGTAACAAGTTAAAATGCAAAACTAGGTCTACCAGCAGAATCAAGCAAGCAAGCTAATTAAACTATACCAAGTACCAGTTTTCTGCAATTAAAAAAAGTGGATTTCAGAGCTTTTTAATATATGAAGTAAAATACAGTGGCAAGTGAGACATGTAGGCCTGGAATGCCACTGGGTGAAAAGTCACTTGGCGTTAGAAAGTGATATCAGTTTTTTAAATTATAGGAAATGAAACTCCAAATATTTGTCAAAAAGAAATTAAATATTTGTGTAAACAAAGACAAAAGACATATTAAGCATACAATTTAGAGAACATATTCTACTTTTAAAGTGTGCTTTTCCCATAATTATTTATTTCTAGGATAAAATTCTAAAAGTATTTGAAAACAAAGAATGAGAGGCTTTACTTGTTATGTCAAGTGGGAGTCTTTCCTCCAATAGTTCTCCTATCTTACCTGTATCTTCAATGAATTGCACACATTTTTCAACAAATAGAGGTATCGGTTTCTCAGGTGTAACCAGATCCTGCAGGGGTATCCCAAAGTAATTACTTTCCCAGTTTCTACGGATCGGAGGATTGAATGGCTTAGTTTTCTTTTTCTGCTACAACAAAACAGAGTTATGTAAGTAATATTTTAACTAACTCATATTGCAACCATTCAGTAAAAACAAACAGATCACACATCTATCAGACATTAAAATTATGGCAAACTGAATAAAAATAAGCATACTTTTAAAATAGCATACAGTAGATAAAAAGCACTCAAATGACTTAATAGAATTGGTCATTTTTCTATTACATTAGGAACAGATGACACAATGCACCAGTAACTGAATCATAGAATCACAGCATGTTTAGGGTTGGAAAGGACCTTAAAGATTGAAATACTACAGGAACAAAAGTAAACACACTACTAGTTTATAGTGCTACGACAAGTGTTTCCCTACCAACCTTCAGCACCACTCACAAAGGAATCCACATGAATCACATGTGAACCACAGCTCTATAGAAATTTTCATTATAAGATTGTGAGGTGTCATATCACAAAAAAATTGTACGTTTCATTAAAGATACTAAATCATCTTTATATTGCAACTATTCTAGAAATATGAAGATGCAGAACATATAGCAAACAATCTCAGAGTTAGAGTTGCAGACACCCCTATTAAGCATGATTGTGCTGTTACAGGCACAGGATTTTAGCCAAAAGGAGGTCTGCATCCAATCAAATCTAATAAGACAATAAGCTTCATATGGAGTTTTCTTGCTTAATTTTTTTACTGATACGGACTTTTATCAGTTCAACTGACAAATCACCTTCGGATGATTAGAAGAACTATATTGTATCAGATACCACATTTCATCTCTAAATATTGAGGAAAATATTCTGAGACGGACATATAAACGGTCACTCAATTGGCTTTACACTGGCAACTGAACATGGAAACTGAATGAACATCACCACTAAAATCTAGCATTTGAGTTTATATACAGTAAGAAGTTAGTTGAAAGCAGTTACATTTTCATATACAGCTCTTCAGTCAACATCTAAGTACAAAATACAAGAAAAACAAAAAAAACAGATTTAAATTTAATAATGACTTTTCTAGAATGTTACAAGACTACACCTTAATTAACTATTAAGACAAAGCATGTCTCATTTGTTTCACATCCAGAAAAGTCTTTAATTTCCATCTGTGTAAAAAAAAAAACAACAAACAACAAAAAAACCACACCACACACAAAAACACCAATGTATTGACTTCTACACTTTCATACCATCAAATTTACTTGATCAGTCCTTATAGACCACCTAAAACTTCAAGTTAGGAAGGTACATATTCATGATTGGCTTGCCCACGGAGAATTAATGAGCTGACGTTGAACTCTATGTGGAAAAGGGGAAACTACAGCCTAAAGAACATTTCTTCAACTGTAACCCTAACAGCACCTGTGGAACTTCAACAACTGATTGAAAAAAAAAAAATTTGTTCATTTAAGTCTTTCAACAACATAATTAAACTAGTAAGGCTTTTTATGTGGAATGTATCTTTATAAGAAAGCTTATACTTCTTGAAATCAGCAGAGTACCCATGACTGACCACAGCAACAGAAGGCTAACAAAAAATTAGGCTTATCTTTCAAATTTGAGATTTCTGTGAAAGGTTTGGCACTTAATTTACACGGAAAGAACATTCATTAGAAAGTTCTTCAGAACATTAGAAAGAAATTGCTCTCCAGCAACCCCTTTCTTCCCAAGCTTTACATTAACTGAAAATTTAATAAAACATTTAGGGGAAAAAAAAGCTTAGGATAAAACTTTAAGATAAACTTTCATGACTAAAGCAGGCAATATTTGAGATAATTCTTTTCAACTGTCAACTCTTCACATAACTTTCATCCATCTTGGATAAGATATCAATGGTTCAAGGCAGTATGTGCCTTCACATTAGAAACAGCTTTTTCTTCCTTCCTTCTCACTGCAACAGTCCCCTGCTTTGAAGTCCCCAGTACTCAACCTCGTTGGCCATTCTCTTTTTAGAGGCAAAATCATACTTATTTAGGCAATTAACTATTCCAGTTCTGATGAGCAGCAGCTGAAAGAGCCAAGCTGAAGCTAAAGAACATGTAAAATTCTGTGAAAACATTTTTGTCAAATGTTGAATGAAATAACATTTTAGAGATACACACATTAAAGCAATGAAAAAAAGCAAAAACAATTTTTTTTTCCCCCCAAGGTGTTCAGTGCACTTACCCATCATCTTAGAATAAACAGAGCAACACCCAGACTAGGTATTTCAGACACAGCAGACAGAAGACTGTGAGTGTCTCTTTGATTAAGACATAATATTAGCATAACATAAATATGAATGAATTTTGTTGGTGTGAGTGGAAAGCAGTCTAGTTAATGGAACAATAAACAAGGATTTTACAGAATTTTTATTACAATTACAATAGTAATTAATATTAATTACCTGTGTAGAATACCTGGAAATAGTCTGAAATATCAAATATGGCTGCAAAGCCAGAATTAAGATTTTTCCATAAATATGAAATTAGGATTTCACAAGGTACAAAATGTTGCAATAATAATTTTGCCAGCTATTTCCCAATATTTTTCAGTATGTATTTTTTCTCTCTCCTGTCCAGTATTTATTAAAATCTCTCTTATGATTTCCCTTCCTTTTGGGACATGTGAGTGTGTAAACTCTCCAATGACAGTGCAGATCAAATTCTCCTAGAAATAATACTATCTGCATGATCTTTAAAAAAAAAAAATACTTCTGCCAATTTACAACAAACTTTTAGGTATTAAAGCACTACACTTATTTCTTGCTTTGAGACTTCCCTAATTCCGTTAAGTTGCATGTCTAGACTTCTTAAGCAGAGACCTTGTTCTGAACAAAAAGTCATGCTACTGTGCGAAAGACCTGATCTTTGTCAAAAGATCAACTGACTTCAGGAAAAAAATACAGGTCCTATTTCTAACAAAAATAAGCTCTAGTGAAAGCTTTTTTTAAATCCCCCCTTCCCCAAACTGAGAAAATGGCAGCTTTTCTGATCCATCAGTCATAGTGTGGAAATTTTAAATCTGCTAGTCCAGACAATGAATATAATAATTTTTTCTGTGTAAAATTAACTTTTTAAAGTTCTCTAATGAAACAACATTTAACCGAAACATTGTTAAATTATTAATTTAAACAAACAGCACCTGAAGAAGGTGAATCATTTCTCAATTTCTAGATTTTGGTTTAGACAATTTCGCCACCAGTATTTTTAGTTCAATAGTTCTACCCGATATACCTACTCCCACAATATGGCAGTCACCACATATTGCATACAGCAAGCATTAATCTAGGCACAGTCAAAGACAATTTTCTATGATTCTTCTACATCATAATAAGAAAGGACTAATAGGCACCAAGTTAGAGAAAACAAGAACCACCACAAAAGTTTTCCTACTTAATCCTAGCAAAAAGCTCATTGTTTCACACACCACTGTTTCATGCTAGTAATTAAAACACAAGCCCAACACCATAAAGCTGAAATCCTTAGTTTTCATATAAATTTGGGGTTTTTTTAATAATTGGTTGCTGCACTAATGTTGAGCTTTGCAACATTGCTTCTTGCCAAAGACAACTTCTCTTCATATCCTAACAGAGGTTAATGACAAACCTCCAGCTGATCCTTATATATTTTTGGCAGGAAAACATTTTAACTCTGAGAATCCGAAACTTGCCTTGTGTTGCTGGTTCCAACAGCATTTACTGCATTATTGCTTTAATTACAGTAGCTTAATCACTGAAACGTGTTGCAAAAGATAAGCAGAACTTCTCTTAAGAAAAAGACACGGTAAATATGAAAAGATGTATTCTAGCACGGCACAGTATCCAATCCTTGATTTCAAAAATAGAAATTGTATTATAAAAAGCAATGAAACTGTGAAAATTTAAAGTATATTAACCCTCTTGACTATAGGTACCAGACAACCAGCTAAGCAAGCACTCATCTTCTAGACAAACTAGGCTGAGACTTCAGCCAGCTGTGAGTCTTGAGAGTACAATGCACTTAAATACAACCTTTTAAAATTAACTTAGAAAAATAAAACAAACGTTAAAATACCCAAACATGCCTAACAAACCCCTTTAGGGATGGGCTGCTTACTTTAACAAGTCCTCTCTGTTATAAGAAGGACTCCCCTTCTTTTTTTCCTGTCTATCCCACCAGAACTACCACCATAATTTATCAAAGGCGAAATTTAGCCACTTATCTACCTCCCACACACTTCACTACTACTTTTAATACAAAGGAAATTTTCTGCCTGCTTCGTTTGCAGTCAGCCCTAGGGTCATGGAGGCCAAAGTCAATACTTTCAGGACTATTAAAATACTTCATAAAAACATGTACCATGAACAGCATTCATTTTATAGGTTTAATAAAGTATTTGTAATCTCTAATTCATGGCTAGCTCATCAGAAACTATATGACATATGAATAATGCGGATGATGGTCCCTAACATGGTCTCCTTCTTTCCCTCATGTCTTCTGCCATTTTTACAGTTACAGATTGTTACAGTTTTAAACTACAGAGGCTCAAGAAGGCATGTCTGCAAATAGGCATTTTAAGAGTGCTAAATTTGAACAGATGAAAACTGAAAGTACAGATTTTGATATTTCCTATGTTCCTCAGGAAGAGAAAAAAAAAGAAAAAAAAGAAACACCACACTGCACATTCCAGTCTGAAGCAGACAGTACTTTGCTAAGTCAACCATTGAATTTATACAAGAACAGCTGAGCAAAAATGTAAGCTGATCTCCCACTTGTTACATGGTTACCATAGTCTCATTAAAACCGAGATCAACATACATGGGCTATGCAGTTCCTGACACTATTTCAGTAATAGTCTCAACATAAAATTTCATATAGTTTTGAAATTATGAGAGCAAACGAGTTCAAACATGGAAAAACAGATGTCAAACCTATACTACTTTTATGGTGTTCTGAACTAAGAGTAAGATACGTGAGAATTCATCAAGGTGCTAGTAGATTTTTCTTGACAAAATACTGAGACAAGTTTTCAGATTAATTTAAATTCAAAGGCATCTTACAATCATCTTGGTATAAGAAAACAGAAAGAACATAATTCACAGTCTTCTTTGGAAGCAACAAAATTTGTTTGCAAACAAGGTTACAATGCAGAGTGTATTAAAGCCGAAAAACAGCGCTGTAATTTAACAACACAACTGGGAACACCAGTCACCAAAAAGAAAAAAAAAATCAGACCCTGAATAATAAAACTATTGACTGTTGGCCCAAGAATAAAAATAGTGAAACTTTTTCAGATTTAGTAACTTTTAACAATGGTACATTGAAGAATTATCACTGGTCAATTAATTTACTGTTTACAAGATCTCCGTAGTTAGGATTTGTTTTCAGAAGTACTTTAAATAATTTTCATATTAAAATGAAAGATACTCATACTAATCTTATTCCTACTTTTACAAATGTATTAACAAAATAATTCTCCCATGACATGGCAAGAAGCCTGCAGAATTTATTTCAAGATGAGGCTCTGCCTTTCCCTTTGCAAAAATTTATTCAGGATATTTGCTGGTCTTGATATACTGGGGAAGATAAAACTAAAGCAACTATATTTTATAATAAAGAAGGGAAAAAATACAGCCTAAACTAGACACTCAATATACTTCAAAGTGTTCACAAAAATAAGAGCTCTAAATTACATGGGTAAATTTTTAATACTCATCAGTTCCAAAGTAAAGATAAATAATAAGAGTATTGTAACTATATGGAACAGCTACAAGTTTCCAGAACAGACACACTTCCTGCTATACAAGTAATTACTAAAATTACTACAGCAAGGGTCAAAAATAACTTGCAATTATTTAATTTAATAATAATAAATCAATAATAATTGACAAATAATTTTAAAAATATTTCTATCAAGCTTGTTTACACATGAGAAGGACATGTCAAGAGCAATGAAAAGCCAATGAGCACTGTGGTTTAGGCCTCATATCAACACAAACTGCATGAGAGTTGCAGCTTTAGGGTTACTGCACATACATGAAGAGGTTTCTCCTGTCCAAGATGTAAGAAGGCTTCCTCCAGCAAGATCCTTATCCTCTAAGGAATGTTCGCTGCCCTTTCATGTCCTGAAATTTTCTGCATTTTTCTTTCGGTTGCACCGTATCTCCAAACTCATCAAGTTAAACTAAAGAAAAAATTAATCTATTATCTATAAGGCTGCTGCTTTTAAAAAGACTGATGTGTACCAACACACAATAATGTTTTATACTAGACCTTAGCATTACAGTGTTAAAGATTCTAATGGAGATAAGCATCTACTTGCACTTCCCACTTGCAATTTTTGAAAAAGACAGAGATGAATGAGCACACATCTCAGCTTGAGAGGTCTAACTTGGCAAAGCAGAAACAGCTGAGGCAAAGTTGCCAATGAATGTTGTGCTTATTTCCTCCGCATTTGTGAACACTGGTAAGGAAACAAACAATCAAATACAGAAAGCATGCTGATATAGGGGAGAATTCACTCTGCAAAATGTATTTAATTTGAGATATATTTTGCATAATAACAGCAGAAAGGACTAGGTGCTTTCTCAAAAGAGAAACTTTTACAGAAAAAGTTCTGTAGGGGAAAAAAAAGCACATCATAGCTTAACAAACATGGGCATACAACATGCATTTGAAAGCTTTCAAGCATAGCGTGCACACAACTCTGCACCAACTTGGCTAAAAAGTCCTATGACTTTGAAACCAGTCTGCTTTCTGTTTTCTCCTTCTCTCCATCTTCCTTCATATACTTCCCTACCAGAAAAAGTTAACGGTACATGCAAGGCTACACAAATTTTTCAGAACATTTAAAAGCATGGTAATAACATAAAATAGGTTCATTGATCTAAATCTCAGGTCAATAAGCAGCCATACTCTTTTCATCTGTTTTGAGGTGACAGACATCACAAAAGAAAAAAACATTTCAGGAGAAATTTACTACAATGAAAGGTAAAAACTGGAAATTAAAAGAAGATTCCTCACCAATACAGAGGAAAAAGTCATTCTGTTTGGAGGAGTTTTACAGAATAGTGAGAATGAGGGGATAAAAGTCTTCAGATGAATTATTTATGTGATAATTGAAAACGGAACTCAAGGATGGTTCTTCCACTTCTGACTACCAGTATATACAAATAAGATCTGAGAACACAAACATAGTATTATGGACAACAATAATGGGCAAATAACTTGGACCAAAGCATACTTACTTATCTGGTCTCAGTTTTAAATTCTTTAATTTCCTTTGGTAGGATGCAATGTTAGAGGACCTTGCAAGCAATATTAGCTGCTTGCCACAGATTCGTTATTGCTATACTTTCCACAATAAACCATTTTAATTTATGCTTCCGAATAGCAACAAGTAGAAGAATTCCGAGTATTTACTTCTGCCTTTAATAACATGTGTTCACAATAGATTTTTAAAATAAGTTTGGTACGCATGTGTTAGCGGATCAAACTACAGCTGTTAATTTCAGGGTTGTAAAAAGGAACTGTTGTTTTTCCTGTTCTATTGTTTGCCAAAACTCCCTTCCTCCTTCCTACCCATCCAGCCTCTTCCCTTCAATTTTTTAACTGAATCCTACAACTACTCTATACCCATCCCCCTGATTCCCTATATCTGTCCTAGTGCCCACACCTTTATATAATTTCGTATTTTAAGTTGGGAGATGGGGTCTGAAAGCATCAAAAGAGAATGAGCATCTTTCAGCACGGTCACGTTTCTTTCTTGAAACACATGATCTTCAAATTCTGGCCCTGCCTTTAAAACATTTTCTTAAAATGGTATCTACTTTTGTCTTGGAGATTCTAGAAACTTTCATTGTGTTTAACTTTAAGTCATTGTCATAAGTGGGGGGAAAAAAAGGCCAAACCCAAAAAACCCAAAACAAACCAACACCTCCCAACAAAATTTTTTGAAAAATTCTAAATGTAAAAATCTGCATAGGCAAATTCTGTCTCTAGATGAAACCTGCTTTGCATAACTGAAAACTGAAGTGCAAAAGCCACAAATGACTGTGCATAGTAGCTTTCTGCAATACCACACAAGAAACCCACCCAGAAACACCACATCTCCTCAAACCAAAAGAGATGAAAGGATGAAAGGAGTATCAAGAATGTTGCATCCTATTTGGGCTTTAAAAAGCAACAGCATACTACAAAGTTGACGACAAAAAAAAAATATATATATATTTTAAATCAAGTTGGAATCTTTGACAGAGACAATAAGGACCTCAGACTTCAAAGGCCGAGTTTTTCGCAATAATTTCATTTTGTTCATAAGATTTCTGTATTTCAGAATCTCTATAATTATAGCAAGAATAGTTACACATATCTTCTGATCTCTTTACATACAGTTGAACAACTTAGAAAAAGTAACAGTAAGAGCTTTAGGAAATATTCAGAAAGAAGTACAAAAGTTTTATTTATTCCTTTTCACATGCAAGGGGTCCATATGCTTAATAAAAAGAGCAAGTAATCTCTCCCATTGACTAAATAACACTCAACAAAGAAAATATAATTTGAATAATTTCTGTGTTTTTGTAAAGACTGCTAGCTGCTCATCTAAAACAACACAGAAAAACATGGTAAATTCCAAAACTAATAAAATTGCATCTCTCTCGCAAAAAAAAAAAAAAAAAAAAAAAAAAAAAAAAACAACAAAAACAAACCACACCACACACAAAAGTTAAAAAACCCAAAGGAGTATATTAAAAACTAGAATGACTCATCATGTGAACTGGAACTGCTCTCACTTCAATGTAACACAAGTCAATACACACAGAAGTCACTATTTATCAAAAGCACTAAGCACTCAATATTCTCAGGTATGCTGAATGCTTGCAAACACTTTAGCTCTCAAGTTAAATTTGCTTTCTCCATCATTACAATAATTTCTACTAATACTATTAAAAGCTTTCTCTGACTACTTTGAAAGCATCAGCCCTGGACCAAAGCTTGCAAGTGAAAAAAAAAACAAAACCAACAAAAACAAACAAACAAACAAAAACCCAACAAAACCAAGAGGTACATTAAAGAAAACTTAAAACAACTCCTAGACTCTTCAAGAGTCTTAACCACTACAAAAATTTCACACAGCCCAAAACTTCCAACTCAGGCTGCTTCTCAACAGGCCAAAGCAAAAAGCAGAGGCTTTGTGGGTCAGGCAGTTTCCCGAGACAATGCCAGGAAGAGAAGATCCCACTATATTTGGTCTACACAATTTAAACGTAAATATTCAATTTGGAAGAACTTTTTGTCAACTCAACACAGCTGAGAGAGTAGGAGGATTATGAATATTATGTATCAATTTCTATGTAGCAAGATTATTTCAGTCAAAAGTATATAAATTATTGTTTTTAAAAGCATTTAAGCTTCCCAAAAAATAAGAACTTGAAAGTGTTTTTACCGGTATAATTTTATACCCAGAAGACATCATTATCTATGCTTATGGGTAAGCCTTAAGAAAATTTAGTGCCCTTTAAATCAGTCACGTGCAATTCAAATCACAGCTGCATACTGGGAAGTGCAATTCAGAATTTAATCCATTAGTAAAAATTAACTATGGTCTATTGAACAAAACTTTTTTCCAAATGCTATTCAAGTACTATCAGATTTAAGTTAAAAGGGATGTTTTTAAAATGCTACAAAAGACAATATTAAAAAGGTCAACTTACTTTGAGACAAGAAAGAAAAAACACCTAATTGACCAGAAACACTCCTGATTTAGTGTTAAACAAAAACTCTATGCAAGACAATGATTGCTAGCCTAAAATTAAAATCTAAACTCTAAAGGGTATACATCTAGTATCTATATCACAAGACTACCTTGATACAATAATTTTCAAAAGAGTAAGTCAAAAATAAGTAACTATCAAGCATAAAGATTAAAGTGTAGAAATTTTTCAAGCAGAATGTCGCATTATAATTGAGAAACCCATACTGGGGAGGCATTTTATTCCCTTTATTTTCTTTGAATAGAGAAACATACAGGTAGCACAGCTTTCAACTTGGTTATTTGCTTGACCACACTAAGAAAAGGCAGCAGTCAGTAAAACCACTGTACAAAGTTTCCTTCGCATGCTCGTTTTAGAGTTCCAGGAGACAACTGAGAATTAAAAAGAAACCACCTCTTTCTTTCATCAACCCTAAACTTCACTCCAACAGCCAGAACTGCAAGAACTGAAAGAACGAGTTCTACGCAAGAACTCATAAAATAGCTTGCTTTAAAAAAAAAAAAAAATACTAACAAAGAAGAATCAGTGGATCAAATAATGCCTTCAGTTACTCATATGTAAGGGAGACTGCACATGTACATACACAAGTGAAAAGAACTGAAGCTTATTGAACAGTTGATTAGGCAAACAAACCATCTCATTCCGGCAAGCTTGCTAGGTCCAAGCAAGTTAAGTAGAAACTCAGATAAAAATCAAGCCATGCTACATGAAAATTTTAAAGCGCCTGTTTCAAAATGGGGTGCCACTCTAGGGTATTTTGACACTTGCCTTCTTAAAACAGATCAGAAATTGTAAATAAAATTTAAATCAATCAACTTACCTTCTTATCTTCTTTTGCTTTGTGGGTTTTCTTTTTCATTTTTTTATCATCCAATTCTTGATCCGATGTAATAGCAGGGTTATCTATGCCACCCTTCCATGTTTCAACAGGTGAAAGAAGTGGGTCTTCTTCACTTCCACGGTGCCTTCCTTTTCTTTTAGTTTTAGAGGTGGTGAAAGCTTCATCATCACTTGCATCTGAATGTGTTCTCCTATAGTATGACTTAGCTTTGCTGAAAAGAGTCTTAGACTTATATTTGTATTTTGAAGGCCTTCTTTCCCCATGACTTTTGGATATTCTATCAGAAAACCCATTTTCTTCCTCACCTTGGGTATTTATAACAATTGAGTTTCGAACTTTAATAATTCGATTCTGACTATCATCTGGAACCGCATAGATATCATCTGCAAAGCCTTTATGTTTGAAAATAGTGTCAATAGGTTCGGCATAGTTGTCAGATTGGTCTGTATCTTCTGCTGACGCCACAGGCACTCGAGAAGGTTGTTTCCTGGGGTTTTTTCCAATACCTGCCTCAATTGTTTTCAGGAGGTTAGGATCCAGTTTTTTCACATTTGTTCTTGGAACAAGTGGTTTCGGTTTTATTGGAGGAGGCACTTTATGGTTGCGTTCATGGTCATGACAATTGAGTGGTGTACTGTGAATAGGATACTCATTTCCTTCCAAATCCAATCGGTATTTTGAACGGTCACTAGGTGCTGGGAGTAACCTTACATCATCACCAATTGGACTGTAAGGTGGTGGTCCTTCAGCATCATCCTCTGAATCCGGGTAATTATAGTCAAGGGAACCTCCTCTGGGAGATCTTGGAAAAACATCTTCACTTGTATGCGTTGTTTCCCTTGTGGTATCTGACATATAAGAACTTTCAATAATGTTTTTCTTCTCCAATACGTCACTGAAGAACAATGTGAAAACCTCAGTTTGACGATGATACTGAGATAACGAATATAAAGCTGTAAACTTTGCAGTAATCTCTGTTGCTATGTGTTCTCCTTCAGTCATGAGTTCCTTGATTGCTTCATTCTCAAAGAAGTCCGCCTGGCTATCAGTAACAGCGACTAACTGGACAGGAATCGTATCCTGAACTTCAGAAAGAAATGCCCGAAGCATTCCCATGGATGCCTTCCGCTTTGCAGAATAGACCAGTATATATCCGTGAACAAGTTCATCTTTCCTTACACCAATTGAAGAATGATATGATAATATAGTTATCTGTATTCGACGCCTCTTTTCACCTATTATTTTATCAAGCATCAAAGAATTATTCTGGCCAGCCTGAGCAGCACTACAGGAGTGAGAGTCAAGGAAGGGTGAAAGAATAAGATCCACACTAAACGGATCACCACACATGGCACACATGACAATTCTTAAGTCAGCTTCTGACAGATCTTTAATGGTGGGAACTGGATTTACAACATCAAAATTGTGTTTAATTGCTTCCAGTACTCCCCTCAGAGCTTGTTTTATTTGGGTCTCATTAAATTTGCGTGGATATGTACCAGCAGGCACATCTACAAAAGGACATTGTAATTTGTTGGCCAATTGCTGTCCCTGATGTCTCAGAATAGGTAGATTCTTGCTAACACTGTCCCTCTGGTTAGCCAGTATTAATGTAAATGGAAGATTGGCCATATACTTGTCTCTCCTTATCTGAGATGCTTCAGCTCTTATTTTTGCAATGCATTCCCCAATAAAATTCAGTGATTCAATAGAGTTAAACACACAGAAACAACCATGTGGTTTAAAGGTTGAGGTCCACAATTGAGTCAACAGGTAGGGAGATTTTGCATCAACAGGCCTAAGATCTAGTTCATATATTTTTCCATCTAATGCATATTCATCATCAGTGGATTGTGTCCGAATTTCATTTGCCAATTCTTGTGCAAGGCCATCTTTGCCCAAAATGAAAAGATTGACTTTATCTATGTTGGCACTATCATGGTACAAATTTGAACGGCCATGGTCCAGTTGAAGAAGACTGTTGGCAAGTAACTGCTCTACTTTAATGTCCATGCAATTTTGGCCACTGAGACAAGTTTCTTTAGTTGGGTGATAAACAAATCCTATGTGTTTAAGCAGAAGAGATTCTCTATCAGGTGCAAGTTTCTGTAAAGCTTTGTATCTAGGTTCTTCACTCAGAACTGCATGAATTTCACTCATTTTATCTGAACTTGGTGTTGCATTAAGATCCAAGTCATAAAACAGCTCTGAATGTTCAAAAAGCATTTCCTGAAACTCCTCTTTGGCTTTTTCAACAATCTCCCTCTGATGCCTACCGTACACTTCCTTACTATCTGCATCAGTGATGTACTTGAATGCTTCGTCCTCCATTACAAAACATATAACTTCTTCCCACGGCTGTCCAGGTGAAATGAACTGGATTTTCTCAAGAGTTTTTTTGAATTTCTCCTTCATTTCAACCCTCCTTTTCTCAGATATAAGATGCTGCACGTGGTTTTGATAAACTTTTTCTGCCTCTAGCGTGGCGAGAAGGTCAAATGGAATCCTTCTGTCATTTACTTTATCTATATGGTCAGTTTCATCCCAGGGTGTTTTTTCAAGCACTACAAAACAGGACTGGAAGTCAGGCCTTTTCTCCATTAGCTTCAAGGCTTCCGACCAGCTCAAGTGTTCAATCTCATCAAGATTTGACAGAAGAGTATTAAGAGCTCTTGGCAATGCATTAATGTATTCTTCTTTTCTTTTTCTAATATGTTCTTGTTTAAGCTGCTCTATGTGTTTTGAAAAAGTATTCTTGGCCTTTTTTGTTCCTTCCAAATTTATGTACTCTTCATAATCAGGGTGGTTTTTCAGTTTATTACTAACAGTTTTCCAAGTTGCATGATAGTCTCTCACAGTTTGGACAAGTTTTTCAAACTTATCTGTTGCAGTAACAACTAGCTGTCTTTGAGTTTTGTAAGCATCCAGATAGGGAATTATTTTAGGTTTACCACGAGTTTTATCCATCATTTGCACCAGCGCAGTAAAACATGTTTCAACATTGACATTAAATCTTGATGATGTTTCTACCACCACAAGGTTCTTCTTATTTGAAGCAAAGGCCTGAACCTCTCGCAGATAATGATCCACACATTCATCACATTTTGTTGCTGCTATTATTATGGGTTTTTTAGATTTTGAGAGCTGGACATAGAGATTATTCACAAATTTAAGTTGATCATCAAACTTCCTATTGCATCCTTGGCTTACATCAATGCACAATAAAAACCCATCTATGCTTAATTTCCCTTCAGGCATTTGTTTTTGCTCAAAGTCTTGCTCCAAGCCAAGCTGATCTGTGCAAATGTACATTAATTTTTCTGCTGACTGCAGTTTGGAGGCAGCTGCACGTTTTATATATGGTTGCAAATTTGTACTCCGATGAGGCAAGAAAGTCTGATCATCAATGAACTCAGTCTGTTCAATTACATGAATTCTGCACTCAATTCCATCCTCACCACTTTGCGTTACGTCACCCCAGTACAAAAAGTGATCATTGTTAACAACTCTTCCTCCAAAGTCAATTGTGCTAAGCACAGAGGTATGCTCAGGATAATATTCATCTGCTTTTGACCGAACGAATCTATTGCACAAACACGACTTTCCAACTCCACAATTACCTTTATCCTTTTCAGTTCCGGACAGTCCAACAACACTAACAGCATAAGATGGAGGACGTGGCTCTTTGTTTTTTGCCATCATAACTTTCCTCTCATCCTTTCGCAATTATTAAAGTAACTGCATGTAGTTTTCATTCTGGAAAGGTTCCTACAAATTTAAGTCGTATATCCAGGGTTCCAGAAATAGCTTTCACTTGTTACTTCTTCAGCTTGTCATTCAGAGAACCTCAGACAACCAGGATGGGGAGGATCATCTTCCTAAACAAAACAAAGAGGAAAATAAGATTTTAAAGACTGCACGTATTTCTTTCTAATATTCATGAAAGAAAGGCGATTTTTAGGAGCACTATTGCTTGCTCACCCTGAAATTGTTTTCTGTGTGCATGAAAATTTTACAACTTTAAATGAGGTTTTACACTCATAATTCATTAATGCTATTTATATTCTAAATTTTAAAATAAACAGTTTTCAAGCATAGTTTAATAACAGTTCACAATCTATTTTGATAGGTGATCAGCATACTTCTAAAAAAAAACCCACACCCAAATCACTGTTTACCTTCATAGCTTATGGGTACTAGTCACTACGAAGCATTTTGCACTATAATAAACACAACAACACAATATTCATATCCACAGACTTCACACTCATACTCCCACTATATTGCTTGCTTATCTGCGTGAATAACATTACTTTTGTATGCATTTGTATGTTCAGTTTTAGGTTTCAGTAAAAAAAAAAAAAAAAAAA
>WKFP01014275.1:713651-746105 GCA_011057875.1 Pterocles orientalis
CCATGGACTTGTGCACCTTCAGGTTCTTTAGATGGTCTCGAACCTGATCTTCTCCTACAGCTGGCAGTTCTTCCTTCTCCCAGTCACTGCCTTTGCCTTCTGCAACTTGGGCAGTGTGGCTTGAGCTCTTGCCAGTGAAGACTGAGGTAAAGAACTCGTTAAGTACCTCAGCCTTTTCTACATCCTGGGTCACTAGGTCTCCTGCTTTCTTCCGGAGGGGGCCCACATTCTCCCTAGTCCTCCTTTTATCGCTGACATACCTATAGAAGTTCTTCCTGTTACCCTTAATGTCCTTGGCTATATTTAATTCTGTTTGGGCTTTAACTTTCCTAACCTGATCTCTGGCTTCGCGGACAGTGTCTCTGTATTGTCCCCAGGCTACCTGTCCTTGCTTCCACCCTCTGTAGCCTTCCTTTTTTTGTTTGAGTTTGCTCAGGACTTCCTTGTTCATCCATGCAGGCCTCCTGGCATTTTTGCCTGCCTTCCTTTGTTGGGATGCATCGCCCCTCAGCCTAGAGGAAGTGATCTTGAATATTAGCCAGCTTTCTTGGGCCCCTCTTCCCTCCAGGGCTTTATCCCACGGGACTCTTCCAAGCAGGTCCCTGAAGAGGCCAAAGTCCGCTCTCCTAAAGTCCGGCATAGTGAGTTTGCTGTGCACCCTCCTCACTGCCCTGAGGATCTTGAACTCCACCATCTCATGGTCGCTGCATCCCAGGCTGCCCTTGAGTTCCACATTCCCCACCAGCCCTTCCTTGTTGGTGAGAACAAGGTCCAGCAGAGCCCCTCTCCTGGCTGGCTCCTCTATCACTTGGAGAAGGAAGTTGTCATCAACACATTCCAGGAACTTCCTGGCCTGCCTATGCTGTGCTGTGCTGTTCTTCCAACAGATATCAGGATGGTTGACATCCCCCACGAGGACCAGGGCTTGTGAGTGTGAGGCTGCTCCTATCTGTCTGTAGAGGGCCTCATCCACTTGCTCTCGCTGGTCAGGTGGCCTGTAGCAGACCCCCACTACAATGTCCCCTGTCCCAGCCCTCCCTTTGATCCTGACCCACAGGCTCTCTGTTAGCTCTTCATCTGACCCCAGGTGGAGCTCCATGCACTCCAGCTGGTCTTTGACATAGAGGGCAACACCCCCTCCTCGTCTCCCCTGCCTGTCCTTCCTAAAGAGCCTGTATCCCTGCATTCCTACACTCCAGTCGTACAATCCATCCCACCATGTCTCCGTAATACCAATAAGATCATAACGCCGCAGGTGTGCACACATCTCCAGCTCCTCTTGTTTATTCCCCATACTACGTGCATTCGTCTAGAAGCACTTAAGTTGGGCCCCAAGGAGGCTGGACCTCCTGTGTGCTGCCCACCAGCCACCCTCAGGCCAGCCTGTGAACCTCTTCCAGGCTCTGGGCATTTGTTGCTGGCTTTTCTGTCGTTAACTACCTCTTGCTTGTTGCTCATACTGCATGCACTAGTGTAATTCACTTGAGCTGAACTGTAGAGTCCACTCCTACCCTCACCGTGCCACCCCCGGGCTTGTCTGTAATTGGCCTGGGAATTTCCCCTTCCCCCTTCGAACCTAGTTTAAAGCCCTCTCGATGAGTCCTGCCAGTTTACGAGCCAGAATCCTTACCCCCTGTGAGACTGTTGAACTCCATCTGTCACTGGCAGGCCTGGTGCCACATAAGCCTTCCTATGATCAAAAAACCCAAAATTGCACCTCTGGCACCAGCCTCTGAGCCAGGTGTTGATCAGGTGTGTTCTCCTGATCCTCTCAGTATTCATCCTTGCCACTGTGGGCATTGAGGAGAACATGACCTGTGCTCCTGATCCTCTAATTGAATGCCCCAGTGCCCTGAAGTCCCAATTTAACTACAAAATGAAGAAAGTCAACTCAGCCTAGTTTTCATACTTGAGTTTTTATATTGCAAGAACTGAAACTTTTATTATGTGTTTTAGGAATTATTTTTCTTTTTTTTGTTTAAATCAGTTTGCTCAAAGATATATTCAAAAAGAGAACCTGTATTTTAAATTTTGGGGTTTACTGTTCCCATTATGTTTTTTACATTCTCAAAACACAGAATTTACAGCTAACAGAAAATGGCTCTGGGAATAAAAATACTTAGCAAAAGCAAATCCTTCACAAGCAGTGTCTATATTACTGCAAATAAACCCAGTGTTTTCTTTCTAAAGCAAAGCTTACCATAGTAGCATCATTCAGTCTATTAGAATGAGAAGTTTAGTCAGCACTTCCACTATAAAACGTTTTCTGTTTACCACAGCACAATAAAGATTTCATGTGGACTAAACTAGAACACAAAAAACTTAATCCATGGGATTACTTAATTTAATCAGGAAGATGAGGTCAATTTGCAACTAGTTTACAAGAAACAATCAATACTTTCAGCTACTCCACATCCTCACGTAGCAAAGGTCTTCCTCCTCCAGCAATAAATGTTTTGTCAATCGATACATTTTTAAGTGATTAAGTACACAGAGTAAGGTGAAACAGGACACTGACAATGGGGAAACAAACACATTAGTGCCTCACAGAATTTCTGACATGAAAGATTTTCACCATGGTGGGAGCTGAATCACTAAGATACTAAAAACCAGTGTGCTTTCCTTCTCGTTTTTCATACAGTTTCTACTTTGCACTGATTGTACAAAGCAAAGTCACAGAATTAAATGTTAATTAATTTAATAAACCTGGTAAAAACCTGACATCATAATGGCTTCACATTTAATATGTAATCATTGTTAAACGGCTCCCCAAATGGAAATAATTTTTTTTCAGTATAACACTAATTTAAAGGTACTTCATCATTTTGTACAGTTTAAAAATATGCACACTGGAAATTCATGGTAAATTAGTTCAATTATCTTACTTCAATCTGCTTAATTCTGCTATAACAAATTGAAAACAACCCAATTCATTGCCCCCCTCTTTGCCTTTGTTATAGACTCAAAGGAGGGGTTGTTTGATTTCCCCAACTAATTTCAGTCTTTGAATTTAAAATAATAGAGCGCTTCTATGTTTAAATATAAAAATTCTGAAGAACCACAGAAGACACAAAGTGTATGACTTCACTGCAGGAAGAAATCTCCCTTCTAGAGTCACACCATAGGACCTTGTGTGTACAAGCTCTTAGATTTTCAAATGTAGTTATAAATAAAATAAGGTGTATCATCTCGAACTTTTTCACCCACCTCTCCCCTTAAACACAAGATTATGAAGACCTAAAGCCCAAACTCACCCTTAGGAAAACACGGTGCAAAGCAAGATGATTATCCTGCTGTGATCTTCTTGCAGCAATGTCATGCATTTAAACAGTGTCCTTCAGTAAGTCCTTCCCTGAGGTATCTTAAAATGAAACGTAAGATTCGTTAATAATTTCCAAATTATGAAAGCAGAAGCAGCACTCAAATAAGGTACAACACTTCACCTATGCATTAGGATTGTTTTCCTCATTTTAAACTCACAAACAACACAGAGCTCAAACTGGTCTTCCTCTAAATTTACAGGCTTTTAATCTTGTAAGCACAGCTATTAATACTTGGTACAAAGAGGGAACAATTCTTCTTAAGTGACCATGATTTCTTAAGTTCACTTTGGTATTTTAACAATACCTAGATTGCAGAAGTCTGAAAAAACATGTGAGATATAAAAGTAACTAATCACTTGTAGAAGAATTTGGAGCTCCAAAATACCTAGAACATAGTTTTCTAAGATCAGTATAGTCAGTAAGTACAAAATATATAAAATGAACATATGTCTAAATACATGTATATAGATTTTACCACTAGAAAAAAAGCACAGTCTATCTCAAAACCCCGTTACCTGTAGTGCAGCATTTCTAAATTAAAAGGTCTCACAGACTGTGACAAATCAGAAATTGAGAGCATAATTATACTTGAAGAGTGTGAATTCTCAACTAGGATACAAATTATTAGTATAACCTTGATAAGTGTGGATTTTACTGCAGGGATGCTGCTACAAAGTAACAAAAAAATGGACCTTTCTTCCAAGGAACTTCTTCAGTTTGCATCCACACAAAACCCAGACTTTGAATGCCAGGCCAGTGATGCATATATATTAAGGTGCAGCAAAGGAAAGGAAATTGAGGCACTTGCACTAGATCATGATGAAAGTCACTTTTACCTAAGGAAAGGTGCCATTTTTAAGCAAGATGCAGCACCACGCTGCATATGGGCTAAACATAACACCAAGAAAAACTTTTCCTTGTTTCGTCACTTGTGATTATATTCTTAGTAATTCCACTTTGCTTTGGAGATAGCATAGCTAACTGAAAAAAGTCTATGCTTTAGTAAACTTTCTTTTGGACAAAATAGGTTCAGCAACAGTGAAAAGTAATATATCAATATCACAATAATACTGCAATTTTCAACTTGTGGTACCAAACAACACCAAAATCACTAGGCAGCAGGCTAGCAGTCCTGCACTAAGCCTGGCCTAAGCTAGGCTAAACTCTTATCACTTGAAAGAGAAGACAGGAGGTAAATCACACTCCCTGTCCTCACCTCTTAGCTGTGGCACTCCTCTGTGTCCACAGCTAGGTGAGCAGAGCAGATAGCTGCACATAAACAAACAGACTGTGTGACTCTGAAGAGCATGTGTATAAGCAGACAGAGAGAAAAGTGTCTCTGCCTTCAAGAATGCACCTGGGGCTTGGGGACACCAGCCATTTTGCAATGCCCTCTGCCACAATAGAAAGCTCAAAGACAGGCCCCTACAAGATCAGCTAGAAGTATTAAGAGGCCAGAGAAAGCCCCATTTTCAAACATATGTCTCCCACAGTCTTCTGAGCTGAATTATACACATTAGCATAGAATGCCATATTATTAGCAACTAATCAATACTAAAATAGTTATCACCTATCATTATTTAGTAATTGTGGCCACACAGGAAGTTGTAGATAGCTCCACAGCCAATAAAATAACTTGCAGATAAATACTGGGTATTTCTGAATACCTTCTGAAATTGCTTTCTGAACCCAAAAATGTTTACCATCTGCAGTCCTGATATGGCTGAAACAGAAATGTCTGAAAGACCCTACAGAATTGCTCATGACCACAACAATTTAAGCAGCTGCAACAGGGCATGTAAAAGTGTTTTCCCACAGTCCTTTGCTCACTCTGCAATGTTGTCTAGATGCAGTTTATGGACCAGTATTTTTCAAGATTAGTTTCAATTACCATAGTCTTGAGATAGAGTTTGTAAATTAGCTGGCCAAGAAAAGGAAAACATACATGAAAAAAGGGCAATCACACTTAGTGGGCTTTGCACAGTACAGGAATACACCAACAGAAAGTTACTGTGACCCCTACAGTGGATCAGAAAGTAAATCCGAACACATTGGATATCACTGAAATGGTTTGTAGGATGATTTTTGAATGCACAGAACTTTCAAATGTCAAAGACCATAATTTCAAGGAAGTTACAGCTCTGGATTCAGATTACTGCTGACAGTAACTTTTTATACTGAGTCATCCCTCACGTCACACTTTTTTGAGAACCAAAACTCGGCATTGGAAACTAATTAGTATGGTATCTGAATTCCAGGATCTATCAGCACACCAGTAATTATAGCTCTACCCAAAACACACCAGAATAACAACTCAACCATTTTCACTTCAAGAACCAATAAAGACAAAATCTAATGTTGACGTAGCTTAAGGTAATGTTGTTACTTCTCATTCAATATTTACCAAGAGGTTATCTTTTTCACTCAAACAAGCATAAGAAATTTTTTCTTCAAATTAAAATCCTTTTTAGAAACTAAACCAGATACGGAGTATACCAATGTCATCTTATCAATTTAAATTCACCAAAGTCTGTTGAGATCCTAGCCACTTAATGTGTCCGGTCATCTTCACTAACATGCCAACACTCTTTCCTTCACAAATGCTGGTAATCTTAATTAACCACATTTGAAATCTTATTTATAAATAAAGGTAAATACAATGCTCCGTGGTAAAATTACATAAGTACCAGCCAGCACCAGGAAAAAATATTTAGACTGCTTATCAGGAAACAAGCTCCATCAGGCAATAATAATAACAAAGGACAATGCCTTGAAATGTCTTCAGTAGTGATACTCTGACTCAAAAGGAATACAGTTGAAGTGGTATGTCGATTTGTCATGCTAGGTAAATGAGGGATGAGAATGGATTACCCCCATCACTGTTCATTTCAGATTCAGTTAGTATGATGGCCAACTACTGCTCCTCAAGGACTTATGTAGCCTATATAATTCTTTGCATAAAAAGCAAAGTAATCAATTTATTAAAAAAATATAAAAAACCTGACTGCCCAACTTCATATATAAATGAATGCAAAACTGTGTTTAAAAACAGAATTTCAAAGCTCTTAGTTCTTACTAAGTTTACCAAATTTCTCTTATTAATAACAATACTCCAAAGACCTCTGGGGTATTACTCAAAATTAAATCAAGGCCTAAACTTAATTTCTAAATTCAAAACAAAACATCATTCTTCAGCTGGAATCTAGCATTCCAGAGGTATCTATTATCATTGCTGCTGTTCACAAAAAAAAAAACACCAAACAAAAAAACCAACCTACACAAATTAGATCAAGGTACAATAAACAGGTAAACTGCACTAGTCTGAACTTAGGCCTCTTGAGTTACTTATCTACAGACTTCTGCATATCTGAGGTATCAATACAGGTTCAAAGCCTATATTTTAATAGCAAAGGAAACAGTACAAGTTTACAGGGAAAAATAAATTCTCAATTCTTTTCGAACAGGAGAAGCTCCTAGTGAAGACATGTATGCTGTTCACAGAATTTCCCTGGTGCAAGACTACCAGATCAAGCTTATTTACAAAGTTATTCAGGAAGAACACAACAGAACTACTGCAGAAATTCTACAAAGGGGATCCAAGAAAGAACTGACAGAAGAAAAAGACACCGATGAGGAAGGAGTGATCAAGGTAGGGACAGAAAAACTAGTAAAATTCATTTACTGCAAAAAAAAAATTCATATCCTGAAAGTAGGACCTTTAACAAATTTCACTGGTCCACATATCTGGATCATTTTATGCTATTTTGCTTGATGAGGAACTGCAGTACAGAATCCAGGATCCAACACCATAAATTTGGGTTTACTTTTTTAAACATTCTTCTGTTACGCCTGTATGTCAACTGATGCAGAACTGTAAAAATGGGTGGGAACTGTAACTCAAAGACAGAGAACGAACTCTAATTTACCACAAAATGTAATGAGCAAAACTAGCCACAGATTGTCTTCCAAAATGTGTTACTGACTAGAAAAGCACAATTAATACTAAAATTCAAAATAACTCCACTACAATTGCTTCTGATTTTACTGTGAGAAATTTTAATGAAAAAATAGTTCAAAAATCCATAAATATAATGAAGTGATGAGAGGGTTCAAACAATAATCTGTAAAATGTAATACCCTTAAAAGCACATTTTAAAACTGGAAAAAAACCCCAAGAACATTCCAGTGCACTTCCACTGACCTTTAGGCCAAATATTCCCAGAGGGAAAAAAAAAAAAAACCACCCTAACAAAAAACCATTAAGAGTATTGCGTGCTCATTAAGTTAGAAATAACACAGACACAGGGGAAAAAACCTTGACAGTCCTAATACGGGAATCCCCAGTGTTATGTGGACTACCTGAAACTAAACTCTTTCTGACAGTTGTGAGTACGGTGGAGGACTTTAAACGCCGCGGGAAGCCGAGGCGAGTCCCTGCGCCGCTTCCCCTGAACGCGCAGTTAAAGAGCCGGAGGAACGCCGCCCGCCCGCCATCGGCACGCGGACGAAGCCCCCTAGCGGCAGTGCGGGGCGGCGCGGCCCGGCGCCGGACGGGGAGCGCTCGGCAGGCAGCACGGCGAGCTCGCCTCCCAGCCCACGCCAGCTCCTCTGGAAAGCATTCCTTCGTTATCGTACAGCAAGAATGCATCACGGGCTATCCTCTCCTAGGCACGTCACGTCCATAGATGTGACCGTTTTCAGTTTCCTAACCGACATAACTATGCCAGCAGAACTTAGTGATGAGTATTTTGGCTTCACAAAGTTCCATTTTTTCAGGAAAGGTCAGCGAGTACCATCCTTGAAGGATGCCTTAGGTGTGCAATCCCAAACACACACCACATATTAGGCTACTAAAAGTAGTGACGTAGAGCATTTTGAAGTTCTACGCAAAATATTGCTGAGGGATGCCAGTACATGGGATTTATCTTCTGCTAAGAAAGTACTTTTGGAAGTCTTAAGTCAGCATCCTTTTAATATCTTTACCAAAAAGAATGGAATTATTTTTGCTCCATCTAACTCAAATAAGTCCCAAACAGGAATCTGATACAGAACAATCTATTATTATGATCAGAGCCTTACTTTCCTACAAAGTTTGCACATGGAAAAAAACCTACAGCTTTAGGAAAGCACATTTTATCCTTACCCTAAAAAACATGTGCAGCATTTGATTCTGTTAGTGTTAAATATAGCATTTTAAAACAATTTAGCCTGAGCCTAAAGTATTTAATTGGATTATGTTACACACGCAACACCTTAGCTAAAATAAAGTCCAATACCAGGGAGTGGTAGGCATTTGGTTGCAATTATTTACATTTTTACAATGTTGGCAGCTGCTTTATATAGGGATACTTTAAAAAAAATGCACAGTTTAATTGCACAGTATGTTCCAAGCTTAAAAGCAACTTGTTTTAGTATAACAAGCCAGTGATAATGTTAACAAATGCTTAAACAATTTTGCATACTTTAAGTACTATGCACTCTTTTAAAAAATTACCACATTCACATCACACCTCCTAAGCTCTAGTAGCACTGAGTTTCAGTAGAGTACTATAAATAGAATTTTAAGAATTTTAGCGCTTCTTAAATATAATTTCAAAGACACACAAAGGAAAATAAACCCTTATAAAAATGCATCTGGATGAGTATTGTAATGTGCTCATCTGAGGTAGGTACTATAAATTTTAAATATGCATAGGTTTTTTGAGAAAGCACTTAACTCTGGTCACTGATGTCACTGCTGAAAACAGCTGTCATACCAAAGAACCTCAGGAAGGTAAGACAGCACAACAGAAGAAAGCTACCTATTAAATCCTCATTCATTTATGAAATAAGTGTACAAGTATCAGTGCTGCAACTGGCTTCAATACTCAGGTTTAAAATGGACGTCCAAATGACCAGCAAATGCTGTTCTCTCTTTACTCTTTTCACTCTGCAGTGTAGTTTTTAAATTTCTGTCAAGGATCTCTATTAAGAAAAAAAAGAAATCCTCCAGTTATCTGCATGACATCAAACTACACACACATACCCCCACAGGCCTATTTCAGGCTAGATTAAAAACGTTTCCCTCCTACTTATTAAGGAAATATTCCACACTGATATCAAAAGCAATACAGGGAAGGGCAAAAGGGGGGTACAGGGGAAGGGTGGGGTGGATTCTGGGCGAAAGGTGACAAGTATGTCTTCCTTTTCTAACTAACTGTTCTTTCTTCTATTTTTAATCAAAACAGTGTTTTATACTCCTCATGTCCCATATTTACAACACCCTGGCATTATATCCATGTATCTCTGGTGCTTTCCTTGGGTAGAGAGAGTCTAAAGGTTATGCTGGTTGAAGGGATTCAAAATGCTTGAAAGCTGCAACACTGCAACTGGCTACCCTATTTCAAAGCCTTAAAACCCACCTGGTGGAAAACCAGAAATGCACACACATCATTAGGAGAGTGAAGTTTTCTGAAATTTAATATCAAGCAATATTTGAAGGTGAAAGGAAGGAGGAAAGGAACTAACTGTTCAAATTTAGTAGAGAAGGAAAAGAACAGAGAAGATGAGAATGAGTAGAAGGGGGCGATGAGGAGGAAAAGAAGTACAGAGAAAGGAAAACAGAAAAAGGGGGGTGTGAGGGGAGGCAGTGGGAATGGAAGAAGAGAGAAAGCTAAAGGAGTAGGGGGAAGAAGAGAATGAGGAAGGAAGAAGAAAGGAGCAGGGAAGCTCCCCTTCCTGCCTTCCTCCCTCCCTAGAGAGCCGTGACCAGCTGGCAGTCTCGTACAGCAGGCTCAGACCCTCCCATTGCTCAGGCCTTCATCACCTGTCTGGGACCAGCACTCCGCTCCCTGCCCTTCCTGCCTCCCCTCCCTCGCGTGGAGGTGCCGAGGGGGCCGAGCGGGGAGGGAGACGGGGGGAGGGCCGGCTCCCCTCTCCCCACGCCAGCCCCAGCCCTTTGAACTGGTTACAGCCAGCGGCCGCCGCACCAGCCCGCCGGGCTACAGCCGCCTCCTCCCCCCACTCCCCTTCCGCCTGCCGGGCCGGCCGCCCCGCTCCGGGCCAGCTCCCACGGGACCGGATTCCTCCCCTCACCTCGCGCCGTCGGGATCCGGCTCCTCGGCGGCGGCGGGAGCGGCAGCATTCCCGGGACGCGCTCTCCACGCCGGCGCCCCCGGCGGCTTTTCCTCCCCGCGGGGCTCTCTCCGCTCTCCGGCTCGCAGCTCCCGAGCGCTCCCGGCCGCCGCAGCCCCGTCCCACCTCTCCGTTCCCTCCCCGGCGCCCTCGGCTCAGTAATGGCGGCCGCCGAGCCTCCCCGGCTCTCGCTTCGCTGACGGAGTCTCTCTCTCCCCCTAACTTTACCTCAGCAGCTTCCCTCCCCTCCCCCCTCCCTCCCGCCGCCGCGGCTCAGCGCGCGCCCGCCCGGCCAGCTGCGCGTGCGCGGAGAAGCGCCTCTTCCTGCTGCCGCTGGATTCCCTGGGAAGCCTGGGAGAGTGCGCGCGGCCGGCCGCCAGCTGCGCGCGCACGCGCGCCGCTCCGCCTCCCGTCTCCTCCGCGGCCCCGGGCGGGCGCGCGCGCCGGGTGTCTCGCTCGTGCCCCAGTGGCCGCATGGGTAGACCCTGGAGCCGGGAGGCGGAGGGCCGCGAGTTCTAGTCCCGCCTCGGGCAGCAAGGCAGGCCGGGACGGTCGCGGCGCTCCGTACGCGAGAGCGGCTCCGCGGTGTGGCCGCCACCACGGCGCGTAGGGCGACGGCGGAGCTTGTTGCCGTGCGCGGCCGGGTCCGCGGAGGGGATGGAGGCAGCCGGAGCTGGAGGCCAGCCTGTGGTGCCTCCAGGAGGAGAAAATGGCAGTTGTCTGGGACAGAATTAAAAGATGCCAAAATGTTGCAATGGTCAGCCCTCCTTGCCCACTTCTCGCTTGCCAGGCTGCCTGTGACTTTTCACAATGTTTCACAGGTTTAGCCAGTGTAACACAGCTTTTCTTCCCTTTTAACCATCAAAAAAGTGAGGCCTGGCAGCAGAGCCCGCTCTGTGGCCTACAAATGGGACCCGCACATCACCCGTGAGGGAGGCATGGGACATAGCTTCACAACCCAGCCGCCCTGACAGATCAGGGGTCAGACTGAGCTCCCAAATGTCATCCACGCTTTTCAGTGTTGTCCCCACGTGCCACCATTTTGCTGGTGGCCAGCAAGAGATAGAATCCCTTTCGCAGTCTGAGGCCTTTTGGGTTGTAATTAGGGCCCATGAAGCGTTCACATGGCGATGGTGTTGCGAAGCAGCAACGCAGGTATGTGTGCTGCTGCCTTTGAGATGGGTTCGTACAGGCAGTGGTAGGTGAGGCATGGGACACAGCAAAACAGCCAGTAAGCAGGTGCTAATCTATTCTATCCACTGCATGGGACAGCGCGTCTGTCGGCATCATGCACGTACACCTTATTTCTGCATACACTGAAGTGCATATTCTGGGCATCTTTTATTACTAAAGGTTGTTTCATGTATACATACAAAGGACAAACTAATATTTTACTAGCAGTCCAAGTTTTGAGTGTTTTACTTGTAACCATAATGCTTAATAGCAATATGGTTCATTCTGTGCAATTTTGCATACTGCATGAACATCTTAAAGTTTTACATCTGAAAAATAAGGAAATTAAAAGGTTTAAAAATTCAGATCCTTTCTAAAGACACTTTACCTGTAAACTTGTATTTTTGAGAAGATTCTAACTAGCTAAACCTTTTTGTGTTAAATTTGAGTGAACAGCCTTGTGCGGACGTGCCTTACAGGAGAGTATTTCTAGAGTTACTTATTTTAGGTACATCCACACTAAAGAGATGTAAAATTATTTGACACTGTAATCACAGCATCTGCTCAAATTTTTGCAGTCACATTTTAGGTCTCAAAAAAAAAAAAGGCAAGCTAAACAAGCCTAAAATCAGAATTTAATTTTAATTTTAATTGCCTGATTTTGAGTTTCTTGGGGGGTTTTTTTGTTGTTATTGTTCAAAACACATACCTTAGGGTATTAATGCCCCCTTTCACATTACAAGGATAAAAACCTTATATTCATATTAAAAAAAATCTCTTGAGATTTCTTAGTTTAATAAAACATAAATTTAAAGGAGTGAGATTTGTATCCTTCTAAAACTCTGAATAGGTATGAATTACCAGTTAATGAATTTTCATAAAGTTCCATCATGTAGAAGACTTTTCATGTAGAAGACCTCTCATGTAGGAATTGATTGTATCACTTACTTTGATCCCTAACTGAGTAAAAAAAAACCTCAGCAAAGCGAGTAGGCTTACATAGGTACAGATGGAGAAAAAAAAAAAAAAAAGTTTACTGAAGGAGGGCATGAGTTTGGGAATAGCAGGAAACCTTTCCCAGTAAGCTCAAACCTGAAGCATTCAAGGACAGTGAGAAGTGCTTCAGTTAGAAGCAGATGGCAACACCATTAGTTACAGGGTGGAGATGCTCTCTTCACAAGGGTGCACAATGACTGGATGAAAAGCAACAGGCGCAAGTAGGCTTCCTATGATGTTAGTCCCCAGTAGACACACTGTCGGCTCCAAAAGTAGTCCAGGAACAGGTTTCTAAGCAGAGTTAGATCAGCTAATTCTTCTTCTTCTGACCCTAAATATTCCCCAAAAAGTTAATATAATACAGACTGTAAAGTCAGCAATTGATTCTCATACAGATTTCTTCACTTCAGATCACTGCAATAAGAGGAAACTGATGTGCAGAAACTCCATTTGCTTGTTGCCTTCCAGGAAGCATGCACAGTTCTGGCAGGCTACAGTAGGCAGCTTGCTATGATTTTTGCAGAGCTTATTAAACCTTTTGATTTTAGATAAAGCTACAAAAAGTCAAGAATTATGGCCAGAGAACCAGCAAGCAGGGTTATAAGCAGATTTATGACACAGTGTTTTTCCTGGACTGTGAAATTTATAAGCTTTACCGTTTAACATTAACTATTTGGTAGAGATATACACATGGGCTATTTCAGATCCATATTAAGAAGACATGCAAGGTTTATAAAGTTTCACAGGGAACGTGTTGAGAAAATTGCACAACGGTGAGAAAACAGTAGACATACAGGTAGTTTATGCCCTTATGAGAGCACAATAATAAGAGCTATAGGGCTACTGAAAGATTTAACGTCACTAATGAAGCAATAAGATCAATGAGAACTTGATCAAAGTACATTTAATATGAAATTTTATTAAAATAGTTCAGAAATATTTGTGAATATTTGTCGGAAGAAATCTTTCAAAAGTTTTTTTTCCATGACTGAGAAGAATACAGGGAGCATTATAACTTAGAGAAGGCATAAAAATAAAGTACAATAATGAAATCTGCTTAGCAACTTATGTTAGTGTTTTGTTAATTATACAGAAAGATATTTCAGATTAATGTTTTAGTAAACTTTGAGAAACTTAGAAGAAAGTAATTAATCATGTGCAACAATTGTTATTGATAATGATTGTTGTTATTTGAGCCTTTTTCTCTGGCAGATTTCACCTTAGAAACACCATCATGTTGCAAGGGCTAATGATAAACACAAATAAAGTAAGCACCTTCTAGATACCTAGAAGTCTGTGCAAGGCGAGCAAAGAATGGAATAGTTTGCTTGTCTTTCCTTTTGGACAGCAGGGCTCTAGGAATAGAAAACAAGAAGAAGAGCAGCAATCCACTGTTTCCCAGCCTCTTTCTGTCTCTTTCCTTAAGCAGACAAGAGAAAAGTTCATATCTCACTTTCCCCCTTCTTCTGGAATTGAGGGATTTCAAACTGCAAATCAGATCAGCAATGCACACGCTTCTCATGGGTACAGCATTTTCTTAATTGGCTTCACTCTTCCATCATTGTTTTCTTTACACCTCTTGGAATTGCAGAGCAAGCCATCTTACCAGTGTACTGAACCAAAAATCAATGTGCTGTTGTTGGTTGTAGAACATGAAATCTGCACATATTTTTTTACCACAAGCTGCTTTTCAGACCTCTTCACCAACATCCCTCATTAAACAGCAGAACTGCCAGGTCTGTCTCACTTCAAGGAAAAGGTGCTGTTTTGCATAAAGTTTAAGAATTAGTGTTGTGGCACCTTCTCTGTGAGAAAATCTTCACACACTTTGAAATTGTTCTACTATTTATGCTCATGTTAATTCTTTGCATTACATGTGAAAGTATTTGTATGCTGAAGAGAGGGCAAAATAGAAGTGTAAATACTTTAACTGTCATCTCAAATGATTAAGGAAAACCTGTTTGGTTTCTAACAGGAATCATTTAGATAAATGCAATCGCCTACTAAGGGACCCACATCCCTGCATAGTTCCATGGTGTTAAGGGGAAAGCTCACCAACATTATTGGTTTCCTGATCCTCACTACACCTGACAAAACAAATAGCAGGTAGAGTGCTCCCCTTTCTTTACCCTTCTCCTAATCTTCACCCTTGTTCTTGTTTGGGGCTTTGGGGTTGTGGGTTTTCTAAACAAATGTTTTATTAATTGTTAAATTGAATACTACATTGATCACCATTTGTGATTAATTTGGATGATCTACCATTTCAAAAGGAATATCAGGAGCACAATCAGTGATTGCACTGAACCTGGCTTATGCAAAATCAAGCATTTTTTCCCTGCAGCACTCTTTCTCTTAAGAGTTCACATAAATACAAAAAGCTATTAATAATCAATTAGCCATAGATCACTATTTGGGCTTCTAGAAGTCAATTATCTTGGAAATAAATTATGGAAGATTTTTCTTCCCTTAAATTTTTATTGACTTTTTGTGCAGCAGAGTGCTATTTTAGCTATTTTAGCTATTGAAAACTGAAATGTAAATAAATATTTTAATATGTCAATGCACTGCTTTATACAAGTTGGCTATATGCAAGTGTTTTCTAAAATTGTAATTTTGTCTAATGATTTCTGTGTCAAGATTTTTATTATGTATACTCACATTATGTATACATATATTATTATGTATGCTCAGAATGATGTACTTTTTTCTCATTCCATGGCTTCACTATGGTTTGGTTAAGTGTGAGTGACAGAACTATCATTCTTTCTACTTCTGTGAGAAAATCAGGTAGCATCCAAAGGGGTTTTTTGTTCCTTTTTTATTTTTTTTTCTCCACAGAAAATACATTATATTAGATGATATTGCCTAATAGTGGGCAGAATGTAGACAAACCATAGGAAATGGTCAGTAACTCTGTACTCTTCAGTACTCTTAAGTACTACTTAAGAAGTTTTTTGGTTATCTTATTACAGATGCCAACACATCCCGTTCTTGTCATCCTGATTACTCCTGTGGACCAGCATGGTGATAGATAACCATATTTCTGTGTACTACCAGAAAAAAATTCACTCCATGGGGTAAAAAAAGCAGTTTTGAAGGGAACTTTGAGGAGAGCGTGTTGTACAAGAAAACTCTCTTTCTTGTCTCCTGTACCCCTGAGCAAGGCACAATAAATTTTGCTTGTGGAAGACTAAAAGGGAATCTGCCATACAAAAGAAGTCATCCCATGGTTTAAATTGGACTAGTGATCAAAACATCCGTATCACACTCCGATACAGGAACGACAGCTACCAGATTCACATAATCAGCTCTTTGTGCCCTAACTCCCTGCCTTTTCCTAAGCCATGCTACATTCCACTCTGACAAAACAGAGCTGAAGGCTGGAGACCTGAGAGGAGTGCAGAAAGATCCAACAGAGCGTGGGAGAGAGTGTGCAAAGACATAGAATCCAGTTCTACTTCTAAAAATTGACTGGCAAATAAAATTAGTCAGACACATGTTTTAGTTTAGAAAAAGAAAGAAAAAACCTCTTTCAGGGTGAGTTTAGCACTTGTGTTTATACTAATGAAACCAAAACGCTCTGGAGAGAGCTATTGCCCAGCTCAACATAGAGAAGGAAATAGCCAATTGTTTCAGTTTAGTATTTTACTTATAACAATCCAGCTTTAACTCTTGCTCCAAACCCCTGGTTGCTCTAGCCCAGCCTCACAGAAGCTTTGGCTCCAGTAGAGCACCCAGCCACCCACACCACCCCGCAGCCTTTGCTGGAGGCTTGCAACAGGCATGCCTGCAGCATCCTCTCCAGCTGACAACAGAGGCTACTGCTGTAACCCATGCAGGTTTGGATACCAGTTCTTGCGGACTTACTGATGATAAGTCATTTCAGTACAGGCATCAGCCTGATGAAGGGAGAGGAGGACAGATTTTTATGAACAACACCTCTTCTGTTGCTTGCTTGCTTGTTGAAATCAGCGAGTGAAGCACTGGGAGCTGCTGAGAAGAGATTACACTTATCACAGGTGAACAAGAAGAGGGCTGTGAGGAGAAGATACCAGAAAAGACTCCTGGGGACAAGGTCATAAAGGAGTCTTGCTTTTGCTATCATCATTTCTCCCTGTGTGCTTTCAGACAACTCAGGCTTTTCTGTTTAGAGACACATTGGTTGTACAAGTAAGGGGAGAAGAGAGAGTTGGGAGGAAGATTTTCTTGATTGCTTTCCGCTAAGCAATTAGTATAAATATATTTTTGTTTCAGATGCCTCAGGGACAATAGAGCTTTAGGATATGGGTGGATTTCGGTTGCCTGTTTGCTTTACAGTTATAATTGAGAATTTCTTTTTCTAAAGGGGGGGAAAAAAAAGGTGCTAAATGTGCCTCGGGAGAGGTGATGGAAAATATTATGACACTAGTCAAGATGATTGCAAACACGGTAAAGCTGAAATGTGTTCAGCTGACCTAACTAAGCATGAATAATACATCTCTTCATTTGACTACAATATTACTGGTCAAATTCCAAACATATCAAGGTGATTTCAGTAACCAAGTTGTTGTAGTATCAGATACTAAAAGTTTTGATGTTACAAGAAAATTATGCTAAAATATTAAGTTTCTTTAGAGACAGTACTAGGCACTGTATTTCCAGGCAGTCTTCCTTATAGGCCAAGCACCTTTCCTTCTCTAATAAAAGGTCATCAGAGACTGCAGGCTTTTTAGTATCACAAGAAGAGCTGTTTCCTCCAAGTTACAAACATCTGAGGAGATTTAAAGGCAACAAACTCTCTAGGAAGGAGCAGGGAGGACGTTCATTTTACCAACAGATTACAATTAGAAAGTGATCACACCATTGATTATATTGACTTCTGCTCTTGAAACTATCCTTGTAAAGGTATTTTACTTATTTACAAATGGTCTTGAATAGCAAATCTGGTAGAAATAAAGAATGCTTACCAGATACCAGGAAGTTGATTGTAGGCTGTGATACTTTCAAGCCAAATTCCAATTATAGGGCTGTACCTCACTGTGTCCTCTCTCCCTGGATGTAAAGGGAGAGCTAGGAAAGAGGTATGCTGGAAAGGCTTGCCAGATCTTGCACTAAAGGTTGGAGAGGCTGAATAGGCTTTTGGTTTGTATACATATCAGAATCCTGGTCAAAGGCAAACAAATACAGCTATGAAATATGTCCTCTGGTAATCTACTATTTGTGCACATGTGTTCTGTTTATTCACCAAAAGTGCATGTGGCTCTTTTTTTCAGTGTGAAGAATACAGAACAGCCATTATTTTCCTAATAGGTGTTAATTACCTTCAATAGATACACAGTTCTGTTCTTTCATCCATATGAATCCAGTATGTAGTCAGATGAGACTGTATTAGGAGGATTCAGGCCATTTGAGCTCACAAGGAGTTAACAAAACATTAAGAACATTTACTCCTATAACTTGGATTCTGAGCTGTGACTCTGAAACAGGTTCTGTATGCCTATGCCAAATACTTTACATCTAAATCACACATTAAAACACATATGCATGAAAATAGTTGAGCAAGCATGTCTTAAAAGGTGTTGTCAAATAAAAGCCCAAGTTATTATGCACCTACAATAAACAGGAAAAAGATCTTTTGTTGTCATTGTAAAATGAATTAATGGATTTATATGAGCATATTTAAATGCAAATCTAAATTTACTAATATAATGAAATTTTTGACATTATGTTGTACACCTCTCTTTTTTAAGGTAGTTTCTGTCATGAAGTATAACAGCCCAAATTTGGAAGAGAAAAAGCAAAGCCATGGGATCATTAAATCCTTGGTGTGAAGAATATGTTTTTGAGTCCTGGACAACAGTAAACAAATGCAACTATGGAATATATCCTCTGGAAACCTATTGTTCCTGCACATGTGTTCTATTTTTTCACCAAAAATATATGTGGCTCTTTAACCTGTGTGAAGAATGCAGAACAGACATGTTTTCATAATAGATGCTAATTGCCTTGAATAGATATGCAGTTCTCTCCTTTTGACCGGTGGTCTGAATTCAGGATAACAGGCCTATTCTTCCCGTTCTGTCTATATAGACCTTACAGATTGCAGTCAAGAGAACTACTCTACTGAGTAGGAAAAATTTACATGCATATACATTCATGGGAATTCTCACAATGACAACAACATAGACATTTTTCTCATTTGGTGTCTGAAAGTCAGCCTTTGCCATTTTTTTCAGGTGCATTTTTTGCTTGGTGATTTTCTTAATTCCCAGTGTTTCTTCCTCAGTTATTTTTTACACTGTCTTTTCCAATTGTGTTAATATTTTTCTTACATTGGTGAAGCTGAGAAAAGTCATAGGATAAAATTTTGATCCAGTTAGTGTGAATGGCAAAATTTCCATTGACTGTCTGAAAGCCACAATTTACCTGACTGGGTGTTGCAGACACAGAAATAGTGGCAGAGCACCTTGTGCAGGTATGGTGTGCTGACAAAATTTTAAAAAGAGCCAGAGAAGAGGCTCCTTTTGGGTGGTTCTTTCATATTTAAAATCTTAAAATACTTTTCTCTTATAAAAATGACATATTTAGCTAGTTAATATGTCAATCAGTGCTTCCACTGTGATCTTTTTTTCTCCATTCCTGCCTTTCCAGTTACATACGCGTGCACGCGCACTCTCACAAGTACCACATGAAATGGTACAGCGACTGGCTGAAAGGCTCTGCTAAGAAGGTTTTGTTACTAAACAGCTGCTCTCCTCCTTTAGCATTATTCATGAGCCTGCCAACTTCTTCCTCTTCTGACAGTGAATCTGTTGTGCACATGAAAGAGGTGTTGCACCCCTCTCTATCTTTGAACACATGAATAAGAGAAAATATGGTGTTTATTAAACAGTAGCTATCATTATTACCATTTTGTTATCTTACAGTCTAATCCTTCTTTACAAAGTTTCCTCTTAATAAGACGGAAAGGAAAACAGAAAATAATATCGTTAAGTTACAGATGTATTTATGAACTATAAACCTTATTGCGTCAAGCAACTAATATGTCACAAAATGACTTTTGCAATTAGGTATATTTTTCTTTTTAGTGAAACAGAAAATTAAACACATTTCAGTCATTCTGGGTATTTGGAGGCAAATCAGGCATTCGAGCTGCGTTCGTACGTTTCATATAGATTTGGCTATAAAAGTCATTTAAATTAGAGAAGCTACAATGATTCTATCAGTTAAAAAAGTAAAATGAAAAAAAAATCAGTCTTCTCCACTCATGTGTCTGAAATTTTGGACACTATAGCTATAAGCAAAAATAAGTACATTCCTCAGATTCCTGCTCCTAGGAAGCTCCTTGGACTTCTATTGTGCCTGGCAAACAAGTCAAATTTTTTAATAAAAATACTAAAATTTCACAGGAGGCTGTTTCCATGATTAAAAAAAAAATATTATTTACTCATAAAAGTATATGGAAGGAATTTCAAAACTGCCAAATGTAATTTAATACATTCCAGAAATGAAGTAATTAATAATTTATAGAAATGTCTGTGTTTCGAGACACATTAATCACACAGATTGCATTTGGAAAGCTGACTAGTTGATTTTGCTCTTTGCTTTAAAAAAGAACATTTATTGTCACTTTTCTAAAAGCATAATTTTAGCTTTGTCTGAAAAATAAAAGTAACAGATCATTTCTATTTCCAGTTAAGTACATTACCTGGAATACTTAAAGAGTTGATGGCATAGCTAATGGTCACCTTGTTTCAGAGGCTTGCCAGCTGCAGGGCAGATCATTTTTGCTGAAAAACACCTCACAGGAGGCCATGCATGTCCTTGGTCTTCACTAGGTTCAACTAAGTCTCCTGTTTAGTTAGTGGGATGTTTGCCAATAACTCCACCAGGAACCAAGTTTCTCCCATCATGCATGTATGCGATTCATTAATATAATAAGAGTGGTAAATAATCCCCAGCAGAGCTGAGCCAAACCTACGTCAAGAATACAGATACAGGAAGAACTCTTGTGCAGATATGGTTTCCCCACCTCACATTGGGATATACAACCAGTTGTGGCCAAACAATGAAAAAAAATCAACTCTTATGTCAGCTGTCAAAAAAAACCTTTTTTCCTCAGAGGAGGTAACCAGATTCTCTGGCATTTGCCAAACCTTTATACATCACGTGAATTGCTGACATCTGCCTCAGGCTTTTAAAATGTCTTTCAAGAGCGTTCTGCAGGAGTTGTAGTTGCTGGTCACAGTACGGAAGCTTGTATTACTTTTGCCATTAAGTTGCTATGTGGAATCAACCAATTCCTTAGGGCTAGATTTAAAAAAAACCCAACACATATACAAAACAGGACACAAACATATCCAGAAAAACCCTACCAAGCTACTGTCAGATCAGATCACTCTGTGTTACATTGCTCAGGGCATTCCCTTAGGGGTAAGAAATCCTGGACTCTGGTTCCAGCTCTGTAAACTATCTCAGTTCTATTTTTCTCTAGCAATTGTCTAATGCAGGATGGATAGGAAGACCAGCACTTAAGCATCCTCCCTTACAGCTGGTGTCCTAACTCTTTACTCTCTGAGTAGTCACACGAGTCTTTCCTTCATTTCTGCCAGTGGCACAGCTCCAATAGAAAACTCCAATGGAAAAACTCTTGCCTCTTGTCTGTGGTTTGGATCTTTCCATGAAGATAAAAGATAAAAGTACGAATACTCTCCATCTGAAGAGAAGAGATGAAGAAGACATTGAACATATTTTCTGTTTCCTTAGATGACTTTCCACTGTACTTGGCTCTTTGAACTAAGAGGTGTAGTTGCATATCCTGTAAGATGGCTTCCCGAGCTTGCTTTGGGTATCTTTACACCACTCTCCATTCACCAGATTTTGCTTTGAATAGCAAGTCATTGCTAAGCAGAGCCTGAGCGTCTAGTCTGGTTTTGGATCTCATTCTTAGCACCAAGTACTTTAAACTTATAAGTTATGGCACTGAATTTATAGTTGCTTTTGCCTTTTACTGTAGCTAATTTTTGCAGCTCAGATTTTCAGTTCAGATCCACAAACAAATCGCAATGTCATCTCTCAGGTTATTGTTAGTCTTCATTAATTTCAGATCTGTAAAAAGCCTAGAAACCATCAGAAAAACGCAGAGTTATTATTATTTTTCCTTAAGATAATAGGCCTGAACACCCCTGTATGTGTTAACTTTCTGTTGAGCCAAGTTCAACATGAAGTTTGTAAAGTTAAGCATATATTTCAGTGATTACAGGGTCACAGCTTTTCCCCGTGTAGTGAATAAGAGGAAATGACATTAAAAGAAATAACATCCATTTTATTTTTCTGGCATGCACTTAAATTCCAGGTAGGCACTTAATGACTAGATACATAGCAGAATTATTATCATTTCCATTTGTACACTAAGTCTATAGTAAACAAAAACACAAAAAGTTGTACTCTCTGCTTCCATTTTGTAAACCTTATCTGATTTAATTTCAGTTTGGTAGCTGTAAACTGTAAATTGTGTCGTGAATTTCTTTAACAATCCTAACTGGACAATCTGAACAAAGAAAAGCTAGTAATCAATTTATTTTAAAATAATTTGCAAATAATCCACACACAAAAATAGAGGACAGACTTTTTAGTAGGGCCTGTTGTGATAGGACAAGGGATAATGGTTTTAAACTAAAAGAGAGAAAATTCAGATTTTTTACTATGAGGGTGATGAAACACGGGAAGAGGTTGCTCAGAGAGGTGGTAGATGCCCCATCCCTGGAGACAATCAAGGTCAGGTTGGATGGGGCTCTGAGCAACCTGATCTAATTGAAGATGTTCCTGCTCATTGCAAGGGGGGTCGGACTAGATGAGCTTTAAAGGTCTCTTCCAAACCAGACTATGATTCTATGAATTTATAAATGCATGTCTTTGTGAGATTATAGGAAAATTTATTCTTTTGAATACAGGTTTACCATTGCTTAGTGTTCTTTTTGGTTTGGTTTGATCTAGACACAGCCTGCCTGGGAAGTGGTGTGAAAACTCGCTAGCACTTCCTCAGCACTCAAAAGGGTGCATAATTCTGAAGAGTAAGCCATTCTGGTATGTTGCACAAGTAACACTGAAAATTGCCCAGAGATAGGGCAAAGTGTTCATTTATAGGAATATTTCCTGTTGCCGAAATTGTAATCATAGGGATTTTGAAGTGAGGTAGTTCCGCTGTTCAAAATCTCTTGCTTTTCCCCACAATTAAGATTTTTAAGTGAGTTGATGTCACTTCCAATATACTTTGAAAATAGTAAGGTTTTTTATATGGTACATTTTCAAAATGAATTGATGGACCAGGTAACAAAAATACAATCCTGGAGAACTAGTCAACTACTAAAGATATCCTACAGTCCCTCCACAGACACTGAGGGTCCTGTGTCTGTTTGCTGCTCTTGCCCTTTCATATGTCGTCAGAGCAGCAGAAAGTGCAGAAGTGGTACTAGGGAAAGTCAGCAGAAAGTGATGTAATGGGGAGGAACCTGCTTTTGCTGTAACCACTTTTCTGAAAATGAAAACTTTAGTTTCGCTGGTCATAACATAGACCAATCAGAGGATTGTCAAATCCAGGGTTTAGGCCCAGGACAATTAACAAATTCCTAGGTAGATCCATGTATTACAGAGCAGTAATGACTTCATGCTACATTTTAAGTATTTTGACAGTACTGTTAAACATTAGCTTGCAACTGACCATGAGACCATCGCTATCATAACATTTAGCCGATTTTGGCAAAATTACCTTCTCATTTTAAAAGATCAGACAATAATGTGGATGAGTAAAGTAAAGCAATGTTCCAAAGTTCTCCAAACAGATTTTAAAGGATTTTTTTCCACAAGTATTTATTTTAAAATGATAAAATCAGGTTTTTAGTGGGATTGCTTAAGACCTTCAAGGATCTATGCTGAATAAAGAAAACCTATTTTTTAAAAGAATTAACATATCAGGAAAGGAATTTCTATTCTTGCTTTTTAATCACTTTCAAAAATTATACAAGCCTGTAAAACCACATTCTGATACTGTCACCTCTAGCAGTTTTTACCCAGTATTTGACATTGACATAGTTTTCACAACTTTCCTTTTAAAAATAGAAACAGTGAATGTCTCAAAAAAGAAAAAAAAAACTGGCTCAAGCATAACCTGCTGAAGATGGCAGCACGGAAGTACACTAACAGAAAAGAGCAAAACACTTAACTAAAGCCTTATTTGAACTCTAAGTAGGACAACATCCTTCTATTTGTCAAAAAAAGTGGTTAGCCCAGAAACTTATTATGTCCTCCTGATAATCAGCAAGATAAACAGTAAGAAAAATTTTCTACTGTCTCCAGATTCCTAGAAGAATGTGCATATTCCTTGTGTATGAGGACTTTTCAGCCATGATGTAGAAATGTGACCTTTTTTTGCTCCTGCTTATGGTTTTTATCCAAGAACTCTTAAAACCTGCAGGCAGCAAAATGCACAGTAGCTGCTTTTGAGAACACTTCACCTGGGATGCAGGCAATGGTGTATTTTTATGTTCAAACAATTTTTTCTTGCAGCCCCCATAACATGGCAGTAGGGTTCTGTCCGTGACCTACCATCACAGCAGTATTCGCCAGGCTGGATTCTTCAGTCTGCTAAGCCTGGATTAAAGGGGATCTAAGGGTGTGCAAATGACCAGGCTAAGGAGACTCTTTGGCCTTGTTCCAGGCACCCCCTGGAAGGCAGAAACCAATGGCTTCCACTCCAGAAGCTACCTGAGGTCAAAGCAAGCCGCAGCACAAGCCATAATTCTTCCATAAAAGCAGAAAAACTACAGAACTTGCAACCAGCCACTGACTGTAGAGTGAATGACACTCCCGGTTTACTGTTCCATCCCCAAATTTATCTTGACAAGTCCATGTGGCAGGGACAGCAAGGAGAGACACAAAGCTGACTTTGGGGCATCTCAGGGTTCCTTCATGCCAAAGGTACCCTTAATAGCACATTTAGAAATGCACTGGAGTTACTTTATACCATTTTAACGTGCACTGGGGATCTGTCAGGAAGATGCAGAGATCACATATGAAAGGTCAAGAGACCTAAACAATTTTTAATTTTTTTTAGCTTTCACTTGCTTACCTGGCAAGAGTTGACTCAGAAAAACAATGAAGGATCATGACAGATATCACTTGAATACAGTGCAGTGGTTTAAGGTAATCTTTGTACAGGCAGGTGATTACCCTCAGTTATCTGTTCTACCTGGTCCTGCTTTGAGCAGGACATTGTTCCAGGCAAGGTCTGGAGATCCCTTCCAGACTGCATGATTCTCCAATTTTACAAATATCAATCAGTACAAGAACATTGCTAGTACTTCTCAATGCAAGTTTGGTAATTGTTGTGGTTTAACCCCCGTGGGTACGAGTACCACATGGCCGTTCGCTCACTCCCCCTGATGGGAGAAGGGGAAGAATCAGAAGAGTAAAAGTGAGAAAACTCGTGGGTTGAGATAAAGACCATTTAATAGGTAAAGCAAAAGCTCGGCACACAAGCAAAACAAAACAAGGAATTCATTCACTACTTCCCATCGGCAGGCAGGTGTTCAGCCATGTCCAGAAAAGCAGGGCTCCATCATGCATAACTGTTACTTGGGAAGTCAAATACCACCACTCCAAACATCCCTCCCTTTCTTCTTCCCCAGCTTTATATGCTGAGCATGATGCCATATGGTATGGGATATCCCTGTGGCCAGTTGGGGTCAGCTGTCCCAGCTGTGTCTACTCCCAACTTCTTGTGCACCCCCAGCCTACTCACTGGTGGGGTGGCATGAGAAGCAGTAAATGCCTCTGTGTAAGTACTGCTCAGCAATAATGAAGACATCCCTGTGTTATCAACACGGTTTTCAGCACAAACCCAAAACAGAGCCCCATACTACTATGAAGAAAATTAACTCTACCCCAGCCAAAACCAGCACAGTAATGAAAGTACTAGAAAAATCTATATACCCTCTCAGAATTTGCATTTTAAATCAGAAAGAATTTGGAAAAGGGTTGCAAGCTAAGCTTGAGCAGAAGTTTAGAAAGCCTGTCTTACACTGTACTTTTTACCTTTCTGATATACTTCAGAAACAAAATAAGAGCTGACTTGTTTATGCTTTCTATGTATTTGCATGTGAGAAGATTTTGATAGTAAAGGACTCCTTAGTCTAGCAGTCAAGAGACTAATGATTATAGGTTGCTGACTTTTTTATTTCAGTAGTCAATTCCTTTGATGTGAAGTAGTATTTCAGAAGAAACAAGAAAATTACAAATTTCAGTACAAGGTGGCAAATGTATCTGAAAAGAAAGAAAGAAGATCAATAGGAATGTGGAGAATTTTCAAGATATAAGAATATTTCATTTCAACATTTGCTAAATGTCTTTCAGAATTGCTTTAATTTTTTCATTAAGGCATTTTTAAAATGAAATGAAATTTAAAATTAAATGCTTTTCTGTAGCACTTCTAATGAGAAATTGAAAAATGTTTTAAACGAAAAAAGCTTAAAAGAGTTTATTTAACCAGCTGAAGAAATAAATTAATTTTCTGTATGGAAAAAACATTATGAATTAACCCAAAATATTCTTACATTTTTTGTCTCTTTGAAAATAAAAGCTAATCTATATTTTCCCAATGTGAGCTTCCAACAATATTTTATGCGGATTTACTGCATATTCATTGAGTTCTGGATGGATGATTATCCTGTATCTATTGAAAGAAAAACTCCACTGCTTATGCTGCTTAAGTAAGACATACAGTGGATGAAAATGATCAATCTAGATAAATGGGAAGAGAAACAAGGTGCAGATATTTAAATATAACAATGTTTAATCTTTAGAGTAGCTTACTAAAGCATGTGGAGTTTTCTATGCAAATAAGATTTTATTGTTCTTTGAAATGTGCTCTAAGTCAGTTAAAATGATGGTTTGTGTTATGAGGGAGCTGAGACAAAATGATACTATTCTTCTCTGGTCTCAAAAAATCAATTAATCTGGCCAATAAAATTCACCATCAAAGGATTCTCAGCAATCAGCCACAAGTGCTGAATCACGTATCATAAGAGACTAGAGCAAGTCCGTCTCTGCTGATTTGTACATCCAAAATTCACCCTGTCAGAGTCAAATCTCAAGCTTTCATTTCCAGAAAAGTATGAAAATGGAACACAGTGGAGATAGGGAATCACCTAGAAAAAGAAAAAGGTTTATTTTGTGACTAAGAATTAAATATTTCAAACAGACTAGTCCTGCAAAGACTTGATGCTCCATGCTGGCTGGAGACTTTGGTTCATAGCAGAGTTATGGAATTTCACACTCTACCTTCATTTATTCATGCAAAAATGACTAACATTACCATTGCACCATAGGACTTGATTGTATTTTACTGCAGATATTTATATTCGTTTAGCTCTGTTCATTATAGTGGCAATGTAACGTATACTTTTGAATATATTGATCACAGCTATAATGGGACACAAAGGAAACAGAATATGTTCCTGTAATAATATATTGGAAGTTTAAGACAAATTACAGGTACAAAGCATTTAATTAAACAGATTACCCTGGCTGTGCCTATTCTGTCTCTGTTACCAGCACACAGATGGATATATCATTTGCCAGACCCAGGCCAGTGCCCTGGCCTTGGCAAAGCCCATCAGGATGTCCATCCCATGCTCTGGAAGGAGCAACCTGAACTGTCCCTTGGGTCTTTGCAATCTACAACCATAAGCTTTTCTAGTATGCAAAGTTCAGTAAACTCCCCTACCTCAGATATCTCCTGTAATCACCCCAGCATGCTCTAACTAATCTAGATCATAGAACCACAGAATCATAGAATCATTAAGGTTGGAAAAGACCTCAAGGATCATCAAGTCCAACCATCAACCCACGCCACCTAACTCACTAAACCATGTCCCTAAGCACCACATCTACACGTTTCTTGAACACCTCTGCTGTCCTTCAGGCTCCATCCTGAAACTGAGGGGCAGCCACCGCACTTTGGGGCTACCCTCCATCTCCATGAAATGGCTGGGCAAACAAGGAGATCTAGGATGCCTCACCTGACCTGTACCCATGCACAGGAGAAGAGCAGGCCTGTCTCTGTCTGTAGACCAGGCTTCAGGTATAGTCCAGAACAGTCTTAATTTTAGAGTGCCAGGCATGGACAAGAGAAGCTAGCATCAACCACACAGCTCTCCAGACCTGCCATGGCCAGAAGTCTTTCTTAGCTATTGTAATGCCTGGACAAGGATGAAGCATATGTGTGCACAATGCAAATCTAGTGTTAAACATGCCTCTCTGCAGAAAAATTGAGGAATCTACTTTCACATTTTGCCCCTTTAAATGTATACCTACAGCCAAGTTAACAAGCCAATGTAGGATGCCTGTAAAAGCATGTGTTTTCTCGCTTTCAAGTGGCTCAGGTACCATGACCAGTTATACTAACACAGTTCACCTTTACGTGGTCAGGTATTCTGTTCTGTCTCAGGAGAGGTAGGGCAGCACTCCCTTCCTGACAGCAGGGAGAGACGTTTGTGATGTCAAGTTACCTACCTGCCCTGCAGATTGTGCAGTCCTTGGGCTGTGGAGCATATGGCCCTAACAAGTCTGTCAGGGTCCACAAAGGGAGTTACCAAAAACACTCCCTTCCCAAACTTCCTTGTTCTCAGAAGATACACATTTGTGAGCCATACTAATAGTAGCGGTGCTGCACCAAGGACCTGACGGCATGGGGAGCTAGGAGGCAAGTGAGTGGGACATAGCCCTTGTCCAAATCTGGCACATAACCCTGCTGTGGTCCCTTTGCCTGGGATCACTTCCACAGAAAGAAAGCAGCAGTCACCAGCTTGTCCTGCTGTCCCAGTGGGTGGCCAAGAAACCCTTTTCTCCTTCCTAGAGTTATTTGGTACTGTACAGAGCCATACCCTGTTTTGCTAGTCAGCTAGAAATGAGGAGGTGAAGCAACCAGAATGTGACCAGAACCATGCATAGAAAATCCCTAGGGGGAATGATGCTAACTTGTGCCGCAACAAGCCCATGACTCAACCCAAGGCCAGAAGAAGGGGGAGGTGCCCGAAAGGATGTCTAGCTAGGGTGGAGAGGGCCTGATCACCACCAGATCGTGCCGTGTAATCATAACAGAGTCCTGCCAGGTAATTGTTTACTAATCTGAATGGTGTGTTTGCATTCATCAGTTGCGTAGAACAACTTGAACATGCTGCCATGGCAGCTAATCCAGACTGGCATAGAAGGGGGAAGGAGAGTTGTGTGCACAAGTCACCTGCAGGTGCCTGGGAAGGTCTATGTCCCTAGGGAAGAAACACCTTCTAGCACCAAAGTCAGCCACAGCAGTAACCTGGCCCCGGCACAGCTTGCTACCAGGTGGAGTTGCCAGCCAACCTGCTACACCTGCCACTGCTTCTACACAGCAGAGAGAACTACTCCATCCACAAGCAGTCCAAAATTCCCCTTCATCCAGGAGAAGGGGAGTGCAGATGGATAGGGAAGAGTGAGTTGTTCCTGAAAGTCTCCCTTTCTCCCTGAGAGTGCTATGTCCCTACCTTTGCCTTTGTCTGGCTACAACTTTCCCACCATTATCACATGACCCAAATCTAGGCAGAGCAGTCTCCCACCATCTACACAACCCTTGCTCCCCACTCCCAAAACATTAAAAATACTCGCCACGACTCAGCTCTTCAGATGTTTAGCTGGTCCGCATGTCCTGGTTTCAGCTCCTTATGAAGGGGAGAGGAGGAGAAAACATCTGCACGTGGGTGTCCTGGATTCTGGAGACTTGTCTGTCTGCAAAGGTTAGTGTCATCTGCAAAGGTTAGTGTCACAGATATGGATACTTCTTTAGACTTAAGACATACCTCTTCCTTGCTTTGTGAACTGCCAGCCTAGGGCAGCTCTTCCATGCTCAGAAACTGTCCTGTCAGACAGACGCCTCGCCAGACCAGTGATGAATCCTCATCTCTGTACTGATGAGTGTCTGAATCTCTTCTGAGCTTAGGTTACTCCTAAGCATTTTGCGACTTCTGTGGTGGGACTGAGTGGCTTTTTACAATGTGTACCTAAGGATGGTGAATGTCTGCAAGGTGTGAGGGCATGATGTGATTTAAGGAGCTATCAAGACTTGGCAGACTTGCAAGTGAGCTGCACCCGCTGTTTTGTTGCCCTGTTTGTAGGGAGCACTGGGATGCAACCGTGTGTGATGTGAGCATTTCCACCTGCACAGGTTGCCCCAGAAAGGGAGCCCAGGGTGTGTTCCAGCCCACCTCGGTGCCCAGGCGATGCAGATTATCGGTGGCCCAGGACTCCCAAACAAAATCCACAATGGCAGAACAGATGAACTCTGAAAAAATGTTGCTGCTAAAAACATAGTACATGGTCACTGGAAAAAATAAGTCTAACCACAAACTTCAGGTCAGACTTATCAAGTCTCTTAGTGTGTGGCTGCTGACAGCTGCAAATGGTGCTTTAGATTCTGGATGTGAGCTGGGAAGTAGGAAGTGAGCAGGCCTGAAGCTGAGAAAGGACAGCTTATTTTGCATTTCCCCTCTCATTCCTCACCGTGCGAATCATTTGTATTTGCCAGAAAGAACTCACAAAGGGAATGAAATGTTAGGATGAAGTGAAATAACACAGGAACTTATAGCAGAATGCTGTTCAATCACAGTCAGAGCTAGAAAGACCTTCAGAATAAGTGTATTGTGTCTGAAAAGAGCCATGCTAATTCCTTGTTTATATGACAGACAGAGCTGTAGCTGAGCTCCAGATGAAAACAAACTTCTAGGCTATGCTGATGTTATATACACAAGCTATCAAAAAAACATAACGCCAAGAAAAACATGATATTATGTGAAACCAATCCATATAAATCTTTCATATTGTGTATATCCTCCCTGGGAAGAGTACAAAGGATATGTGGTATGTCTAATGTATTGTTGAATTGAATATTCTTTTATATTTATTTACTAGCAGACAGGTGCAGCATACTGAATTTATAAACTGAGTTTTGCTTTTCAGGCTTTTGAGTTCATAATATGTGTGTAAGATATTTTCACTGTGACGATACTGAAACTTCTAACTTGTCTTACAAACAGCTTTGAAATTAAGAAAAATACAGGACAAAATTGTATCTTTTTCAAGCTCATCATTATTGATTTTAATCAAAACTGCAGTTCATCATTAAAAAAGGATATTAACAATTTTCTGGACATTCAAATTAACTGATAGGGCTCAGCTGTATCATGTTCCAGTTAGTAACAATTATAGTGGGGTTTTTTTGCAGCTACTGCTATAATCAGGTAAACTTTTTATAACAAAGGCTAGGCAGTAGTTTTTGTAGCATAGCTCTAAATAGCTGGCAATTGACACAGTAAATTCTTGATGATCTTGAAGTTTCCTTGATTGCCTCCGTCAGAGAGAAACAACTTTGACAGAGAGAGGGGGGAGACAGAATGCACAATATATCAGAAACTAAATGAAATATAGGACCATGATCACTATCAGAAACTAAATGAAATAAAGGACCATGATCACTATGGTTCTTTTCAACCCAGGCCATTCTATGATTATGAAAAGGTTGGTACAGAAATCCTCCAGAAAAGTAGATACTGGATTCGCTGACCTGCTCCTCTGCTTGTTGTCTGTCTCCTCCCCAAAAGGCTCATGAGTTTTCCCATGCTTTCTTTTACAAAGAGACCCCCTCGGGTTCTGCCTGCAGACTCTTCCTTAGTGGCGTCACTCTGATTGCATTTGCAGCTTCACAATGCAGTATTTCTGTTGTTAGAAGGTGGCATGAAAATGAAATGCAGAGGAGAGATCAGCCCTTTTGACGGGGCATTGTAGATATGAAACATTCATTTTCTTTCTTCTAAGGCAATAGTTTTGTTTGTCAAATACAGCATTTGATTCTTTTCCTCCTGAAATAAACTCTCACAAATTTAAGAAGGAAACCAGCTTTGAACTCAAAGACACGCTATCAGTACGAGATTTTTTTTCTCTACGACATGCTCAGTTTTATCATTTTCTTTGTTGTCACTGGTGAGTTTTGAGTCTATGGTCAGATTAGGAAGTTTGATATGCAGTATTTTCAATTTAAATGGATTTTTTCTGCTATTATAAAAAAAATTTCTCTAAGTATTGACTGTAAAAGTCATAGAGCTCTAGATCTTTTCCCCTGGGAAATTTTTTAGTATCCTTCTAATTAGTCAGTCAATAGGATGTTCTTATAAATGTGATGGTTTATTCTTCTCTAGGGATTTCCTTCTACGTTCTTCATCCAAGATGTTTCCAGAAGAGGAAGAAAGCTTCTAACGCATCTACTCCCCCAGCACAGCATTTATGACTAACATGCATCCCATGCTATGAATGATAAAAAAGCAACTGCATGGTGATTTGCTCTTTTCTTTGAAAAATATTTGCTATATTTTATTTCTAGTCAGCTCTGTCTTTTGGAACTACTCAGACAGATGGTAATGGTAACCGGCTACCCTCACTGACTTTCACTGAGTATTTTTCTAGTGATGGTAAAAATTATGCATATTTCTAGTTACCTAATTTAATATCACAGAATCACAGAATCACAGAATGTTAGGGATTGGAAGGGACCTCGAAAGATCATCTAGTCCAATCCCCTTGCCAGAGTAGGAACACCTAGATCAGATCACACAGGAACGCATCCAGGCAGGCTTTGAATGTCTCCAGAGAAGGAGACTCCACAACCTCTCTGGGCAGCCTGTTCCAGTGCTCTGTCACCCTCACTGTAAAGAAGTTTTTTCTCATATTCAAGTGGAACCTCCTATGTTCCAGCTTGAACCCATTGCCCCTTGTCCTTTCACTGGATGTC
>WKFP01014275.1:762284-774997 GCA_011057875.1 Pterocles orientalis
AAAAAAAAAAAAAAAAAAAAGAACGGGGGGGACTATCACAAAACCAGACAGAGTTCTCCTTGCGACTATGAGCATAGGCTCTAAGGAAAAGGTTTGGAGACTCCTGAGAGGTGTGGCACCTCCTCCTGTCCTGTGAAGCCCTGTGACTGAGAAGTCCTTGTAGCGTCAGGAATGCAGTAACACAAGAAACAAAAATGACTATGATTTTTCAAAATGCCTTTATGCCTGCTTCCTGGTAAAGTAAGAGTGCTGGACAAGCAGGTGCTTTGGAAAACTGTATTAGCAGACACGACACTAAACTATATAAGCTTAAATACCTGTAAAATCTGTCCCTTACCACCCGATAATTTTTACAAATCCTTTTTAGCTACAGAGACAGGTTTCATTCTCGTGAGTCTGCTGACAGACCAGGGTTCACAATCTAGCCATACTGCAGCAAATTTGCCCTAGCATTAGTCCTTATGCTAACACTTTGATAAACCAGAACTCCAGCTTTGATGAGAAATAGCATGATAATAATCTCTGTCAAACATTCACAAATAAAAAAGAGAAGTAGGGACAGCGGTGTAATGTATTGCTTCCCAGCATTAGAGACAGTTCCTACTAGAGACATCTGGGCAGTACATCACCCTCTTGCTTTCTTTCTCCCTTGCACTCTCTCCTCTCACCTCCCTCTCTGCATCTCAAACAGTTTTAGTTTTGGGAATCAGGAATGTAATGAGATCCAACACATAATTTAAGGTTAATTTAGCATTAAGTTAAAATAGAAAGTCTGAAAGCAATGGTATACCTTGTTCTTTAGCATAAATTAGGAGTAAAGAGCTGGGAAATCAGACCCTATAATTGCAGTGAAGCAGAAATGCTGAGCATGATCAAATCAAACCATGAATCTGTGTAAATTAATTTTATCAGTGATTCACTTGATTTATTTTATTTATCTCTTATAATGACACTCCTTGTCAAATCACCTTCATTACTTATTTTGTTACCATAGGATTTTTGCTCAAATGCATAGAACCCAGGACTATATCTAAAGTTATTTTTTCAGTTGTCCATGGTGGGTTTTTTAGTTTAAAAAGACTCACAAATTCTTGAGTTGTCTTTTCCTTGATGCATGATGGAATCAAGCTTCCCAGGTTGCATACAGCTCTTAGCATGCCCTTAATTACAACAGACAACAATAGTGGCAGTCACCCTCCCAAGCATCTTCCTCTCAAGTGAAGGGCACAGTTGATGTACGGTGTCACTGGCTGCTTCAAGCACCCAAAAGAAAAAAAAAGCTAAAAATCCAAGCAGAAGATAGTGTGCACACACCTTTTGGACCCTGATGGTTAATTAGTATTGTTAGAACAATTAGAAGATTCCACTCACAATTAGATACTGTCTGAATAACTGTACGTTTTGTGTGCTTGTTCCTTCTACAGATGCAACTTGTAAAAGATGAGAATAAAAACTGTGTACAGATGAGATAAGAACCAGTGTTTGTGAGGCAGTATCATAGAGCTTATTTCTTGAGTTTAGAAGAATTTCTATATTGACATGTTAGTTAAATTAATTAGTAACTGATAGATGCAATACATCAAAACCATGAAAAATGGCTACTGACTAAAACTTATGAAGACATAGAAATTACTTTAGGAGCCTAAATTTCATTTTGAAAATGGACTCAGAGCTGAATTTCCAGCTCTCAGGTGTTTAGAAAATGTTTATATAACTGAAGACACACATAGACACTTACTACTGAACTTTTAATTATCTACATGTGTTGAGCATTTCCAAGTATCTCACTAGGGTCCAGATTTGCAAAAGGACCTCAGTTATACTGTTTTTAACAGAGGTAAAGCCCTATAAATTGAGGACCATCTCTCCAAAGAAGATATGTTAGTCTGTACACATATGCATTCTTAGATTAAGGAATCCTGGAACTGATGTAGGTCTTTTAAAGTATGCAATGAAAATGCAGGCTAGATCTATCAAATCTTGAGCTACAACTGGAATGTTCACCATAACTAACTTCACTTAGGCTGGTATTTCACCTGAGCAACTTTTAATCATTCACCATTAGAACAATAAGAAACATAAGAAGAAAGACTTAAATGATAAGAAACAATTCACATTTCCCATCTGATTCGAGAGAAAATAATATTAAAATAATTCAAATCTCTTTTGTAAATCTTAAATAAACTTGCTTCAGATCTTACTTGACAGGAAAAAAAAGTGTGCCTTTATTAATACAGTTCCTAAGGCATCAAGATCAAAGCTGCTTATCCCTTTAAATTTGTTGCAAAATAGTTGTTTTCCTTGGTTGAATCCTCAGTTTGGAGTAAATGCAGGATTCCCACATCCTGTGGCTGCAGCTTTCAGGTGGAATTGTGAAGATGCCAAAAGAGGAAAACAGGAAGAAAAGGGCAGGGTGTCAGGACTTTCCTGCATGCCTCCTCTTGTTCAGCTGTTCCATCTTCCATCAGGGATGCAGAGTTAGATTCTGATTTTAGTGATGATTCAGTTAGTTCAAAGTAAGTTCACAGTAACTTCACTGATGGGCATGGATTGAGAATCTGGCCCACCACGTGTCTCCTTGCTGGCTGAAGGAAAGGGACGTAAATATTTGCGTGGAGCTAAGAGGGAGAAATGGGAATGCATGTGTTGGAACTGCCTTTTTATTGCAGCAGAAACTCCTTGACTTCCTGCCTTCCTCTTGAAATTGAGAGGGAGACATATAGCATAGAAATAAGATAGAAGAGAAACCTTTAAAGTGTCTTCTGTTTTATCTTTAATTGAACCACGAAGTCTATTTTCTGCTCTTCACTATGTATTTCACTAATACAAGGCAAGTGAATAGTTTGAAGAATAAATGTACAAAATTATTGAATTTAATTACCCAACAGCTTTCATTAACATGTTAAATGCATATTTTTTAATATTTCTGAATAAATGCCATGACTATGGTTTTTCTTACTTTAATGTTCTGTGTGTAAAAAGCTAACTGGAATACTTCTTTGAAAAAGTTAACATGCAGACTGTATCAAAATAACAAAATACATGGATTTTTAAAAAGTAGAATAAATATGTTATGTTAGTTGTCGTTTGCCAATGTGCTGCTATATTGTCCAGTGTTCCCATTATGAAACGCTACCGAAAATGCTGCAGAATGTGAAAAGAGCTATGAAAAGACTATTCCCACCCAACATTTGTGGTACAAAGCTTCCTTTCTTTTAGTCTATTGTTCAGCAAATCTTTTCTTATTCATATTCCTCTCCAAATCTGAAAATATGCTTTTATCTCATCTTTTAATTTTCAGATAGCACTGTGTGCTCTGAAGATAATTTTCTGTGAGGGGACGATGTGAAAATTATAAACAATTTATGTCCATGTCTGTGCTACGAGAGCATCTTTAATTGTTAAAGTAGAAACAAAATCTTCCCAGCCTCATGCAGAAACACAAGTGGATTAGCCTTGGGTTTCTAGCACTGCAGAGATATAGGTTATTAAAAAATTAACAGCTTTGGAGTTACAAGTATAAACCATAACAAAAATACTCATATTGTTTTTATGGTTTGGAAAGTCTGCATATTTACTTACATTTAATAACTTAAAATTTAATCTTAAACTATTTCTTTGTTTGTCTTTACATTCCACCGGATAGATCTGAGGACAGTGGAATACATTTTTCATATTCTGAGTCCACCACAGGGAACAACTTTACCTCACGCTGCATCAGCTCAAGGAAAGCTGCATGCTTGAGCAACGCCTTGCTGCAATGCGTTGCAGCTGATCAGAAGTCCACAGCTCTCAGTCCTGCTCATATGTTAGCCAGGGAGAGAGTGAAAAAAAAAAAAACACAAGGAACACAGCAACTTTTCAGTAGTGTGTGTCCTAAGCCTTCTTTGAATGATTTATCACCTCTGAAAAGACCATGCCTCTTAACCAATGCATAGACCTTCATTATATTGTTCAAAGGTTGACACAGATGGTTGCTGTTACCTGTGGGTGGCACCTTCAGGAAGGTCATAGCTGGGTACCAAAGAACTCCACCTACTTAGTGCATCTCTGTGTGCTGCAAGAACAGTGGTAGTATCAGTTTCCATCATAGCAAGCACATCTTCCTGAACGGGCATCACACAGAGATTACTCAGAGTTGGATTCTGAGCAGTGTGTGGGAGAAGGGATCTAAGAGGAACCGTCAGCTGAAGAGGTGGACATGCACATGCATGTCCTTGATCACTAGGCTCTTTTCCAAGTTGGCCTATCCTGTATATGAGTTTTCTGTAGATTTTAGAGAGGCCCAAGTTCAGAGAGATTCTCTTTCAAGCTCTCTCTTGACCTGCAGACATTGTGCAGTGTTATAAGTGCACAAGTGGGGGAGAGGGGAATGAGCCAGATTTCCCCTTTGTTAATATCCAGGACCCATCAGAAGGTCGTGCTGCATCAGTCAATTTAAATAGGTGAGCAGTTATCACTTAGGTATTGCACTAGTGTGTTATTAACTGCTGTTGTATTTTAGAAATGTAAAAGAATCAGAGTGGTAAAACATACTTTCAATTCCTACTGAAATTTTACATAAACTTGATTAAATTAAATTAATCTTGTTTAAATACTGACGTAAAAGCCACAAAATGAGGCCCCCAAATTCATCCTTATATCATAGCAATTATTTGTAGAAAAATTATAATAATCCTTAGTCCTTTTATCATTGTGCTAGCAATTCATTATTCCTCTGCTTAAAAGGATTTTAATACAATGCATGGAATGGGCCCTTCACTTCTACTGGAATCTTATTTACTAAATCCACAAGTTATTTTCTCAATTTTTATTTCATAGGTTACATTTTTTCTCCCAGTTTCAGAGTCCTATTTGTACATGTACTGTACATTGACATAAAGCAGCAAAATAACAACTGACAAGCACTATAGGATTGCAGTAATTATTTTAAAATAAGGCTGATTTGTTCTACTGCTTTTTTCCCTGAGGCCAATAACTGGGGGCTAGTTATTCTGCAATTCAACAAGCCAGAGGAAAAACACCTGTTGCATGTGATTATTCTCTATTAAAATGCAATGAATAATTCAACATGAATATTTTAAAAAGCAACATTGTTATCATGCCTCTGAGTTCTTAAGAAAGTGTCTGTAGCTGAAGAGAGAGAGAAGGTCAGGTTAACCCAAAATATTGGCTGTGTCCTGTCACGTATATTTAGTCCATCCACTTCCTTACACTTACCTTACCTTACCTTACTTGCAATTGTGCTTTTCCCTGTCATTCACAGAGCAGTGATACATCTTCATTTACCTGAGTTCTGCTGATATTCTACACTATATTCATATATAGATAGATAGATAGATAGATAGATAGATAGATAGATAGATAGATGTAAATGAGCTGAAAAATCCCAAATGAGCAAGATGGTGGACTTGTGCAATAGTCATTCCAAATAAGCAATTCCAAAGTTAAGGCAGAGTAACTAACGTGACTTTTAGACTGATCTGACTCATGTTTCATCTGAAATACTTCCGCATTTTACTGAAGTCAACAGGTAAGTTCCTGCTGGTTGCAGTGGAATCTAGGTAGATGTTACTTTCCAGCTCAGTGATTCAGCATCTTTTCCAAGAATTCCTTTGTTGCTAAAATTTAATGAAAGACAGATAAGTTTCGTGTATTGGCATTTTTAAGCATACACCACCCTGGGATTATCAAAAGCACAAAAGATCATAAATGGCTCAAATATGCCATCTGACCAATAGAAAATGCTGAGCATACTCCATTAAACATGCATCAAGAATGCTCAGCAGCTTGCTGCACTGAGCTCTCACGAAACAAGGGGAAATTTCTTACCAGTACAAATAGATACAAAGATAACATACATATTTAGTTCTTCTCACCCAGCTCTGATAATCTAAACTCTCACTGGTTTCAAGGTAGGGAAGTTGCGTGTTTTCAGCCTCAGGGAAGGATCTGCTGAAAGAGAGGTAGAGGAGCTCTCATTAGTAGTAACCATAACAATGGTTGTACATCCTGTGACTCAGAGCACTGGTGAAGCCATCCAGACTGTCACGGTTCAATTTTAACAAGCATCCTCCTGAAATTCAAATTGGGTTGCTGTAAATTTAAATCACCAAAACTTCAATTTCTAAAAGCTCATTCACTCAGAATATGACTTACAGGGACAAGTTATATTATTCTTTCTATAGCTTTACACATTTACTAGAAAGACAATCAATAGTACCCATGATTCACAAAGGGAAATAACACTTTTGTTCAGATGCTGCCCACTGGCAGACCAGGCAATGAATTCAGTAATATTTTCGGTGATTTTTAACATCCTTTCACAAACCAATCACTAAATTCATAGCCTTCAAGGGTGGCCTAGTCCTGATTAGACATGTATGAAAATGCTTGTATTCAGGGGACACAGACATATTCTAGCATTGGGAGTGGTATTTCTAGTGGTTCCTGTGTTTTGCAGTATTAAAAGTAATATTTTAAGGAACTAATTTATTTCTGTAAATCAACATTTCTTCTCAATATTGTACCAAAAAAAACTTTCTGTCTTTAAGATAAGGTATAAAAGATGTTATCAAAATTCTCACTGTGGACTAGTAAGGAAGCTCCTCTCCCCACAACTTCTTTCCTCTTTTTTCTACAAAAGACTCACAGCTACTTATTTGCAGGCTGTCTCACAGCACTCCAAAAGCATTGTAGCAGGCTTTGCAATCATAAGTAACTTTAAACCAGCTACAGATAGCATCTCTTTGTAAATGGGCAGTTCTGCAATTTTTCAAGTTTAGGACTTAGAAAGTTTTCACAAATTTAGATTGGGTTGGGGAGAAAGAGAGAGAGTCTCAATTTTAACAGTTCTCTCTAAGCCATTTTGTGCAATATTTTATCTTTATGAAAGATGTTTGCATGTTTTTTTCAGCCACTACAATTTTCATGTTGCCAATCTTGTCCCTGAGTGAGAAGTTCATACTGAGTCAGAGCAAAAACAAGTTGAATGAATCTTCTCTAGGTCAGGAACAGGATGACTTCCTAAAGTAGATGTTGGATCCCCATGATCATGTTAAGAAGATTCCTTACTTTTGATCAATTGTTTCAACCCTTTTTTGGATTAGATAACATCTTCAGTTCCACATGTGAACTTGTACAATTGCACAACTTCCTCTGATTTGTTTTAAAAACAAATTTCACCAGGTTCCCTTTTATACTGTGAGACATATTCATTAATTATTACCCATTTTCCTTTTCAATATAATTCATGATATTATGGATGTTTATAGTCCCTCTGAATTCCTACTCTAGCTTCATGTAGAAGTTATGCAAAACACTTGATTGTTTTCATTGTCCTGTTCTGTTCTTCTTTCCTAATTCTTCTATATTCATTTGGAAATTAAATAACGAAACATAATGTAGTAGTCAAGATGTGGGAACACTACAGGTGCATGAAGTGTTATAGTAATCTTTTTTGGTTTGCTCTCAACCTCTTTTCTAAATTTAATTACATTCTCTATGCATCATTGTTTTGCTTTCACAGAGAAGCCTAAAAATGTTTCAAAGTGTTTTCCTGTGGCACTGCAATTCCATCCCATAGATGTCTCTCAGCAGTCTGTTTTGGCATCCAGCAGACAAGTCCTCCTCTTCACCACACTGTCTGCATTTCTGGTGAACAAAAGCTACATAACAACATCTTGCTTCCCAAATGTAATGCCATCCCCTGTAGTGACCTCCTCTGTGTCTGATGAGTTGGTTTCACTGTATGAGTTGGTAAGAATATCTCCATAATTACATATGGAAATATTGGCAACCCATCTTTTTCCATAATGTCATGCTACAGGCATCTCTTGAGTGTCCATCCACTGCCAGGCTGCTGAAGCCATCCCTTAGGATGATTGCTCTTATGTGCAGGAAGTTCTTACTACCTAAGAAATTTTGACTTTTATGCTTTAAACAACAAGAAACCTTACCCTAAGTTTATTCATAAAACTTATATCCCTAGAATTTTAATGCATTTGAGCTACTTATTTGTAGAAAGATACTGTTTTTTTTAAAAAGATTAATGGGAAACTGCTGCTGTAAGCTATAAGCACATGATAAAGAAACCACAGCATTCTGTGCTTGTTTTACCCTTCCCATATCAGTTTGCTTTTTTATTGCACCTTTGCCTTTAAGTTAATTTTTAAAAACAAACAAACAAAAAACCATCATTCTATCAGAACACAACACCATAATACAATAACACCATAATACTAAAAATCTATTTGCCCTGAATCAGTTTATTTGGCAAAAAAAAAAAATACTGGATAATATAAAACAGTGGTTTACATTAAACATTGAAAAAGACATGTGGAAACAGAGTTTACCTCTCTACCATCTATGACATTTACCTTAGTTACCTAGTCACAGAGTTCTGCCACCTCCTATGTCCTTCCTTCTTAGCTCAGTGAAATCTTTAATCACTTTTCTGCTTGTCTTCAGTTCTCCCTTTTTCCCCATTCACTATTTAATTTCCTCAACTGGTGGAAGGGAAAGGACTGAACCTGGATCTCTTAGGGTACCTTAAGGCCCTAGGCTACTGTAAAAAAACACAACATGTGCTTCATCTTGTGCCTTAAAAGAAGGTGGTGGCTATCACAAATTTATTTTAGAGCGGTCTGCAATATTAAATGCATTCCAGAAATACCTACAGACTCAAGCCCCTGTGAAGAAAAGCTAGATGCTTTTCTTCTTTTCTGGACTAGCTGTCTAGTTTGTGATTTTGATTAGATATGAGCACAGAACTGAGACAGTTTGGCGCTTGTGCAAAAAATGCCTGGAAAGCTTTAAATCAAAAGATAAGAATTCTGGTGTCTTCAAGATCAGCTGGCAATTGAAGTGGAGGCTTTCAGCACTAAAATGTCAGATATAGGCATCTAGATTCCATATAAGTTTCAGTTAAGGTGCCTAAGTCCTTCACTGGGTCTGGCTCTGAATTCCTTTAGTTGTATGAACAGGAAGGAAGAAAACCAATACTTTAGGTCCAAATGTCTCTGGAAGTAGAGTTAATCCATTACATACACATTGTGTCATACTGAAAAAATAAGAATACTTCTCTTACTTTGGAAAACCCACAGCTGCAATATTTCAGTTCTACTTTGCAGATTTTTATCACAGTTTTAATGAAGTGTAGCTGGTTTTGAAGTAAAAGTCTGTCAGTTTTCATGAAAAGAATTAGATTCTTGAATTGCACCACCCGATTAGCTTTAAAATAGGGCCTAGTTCTCATTATCCTATGAACAATATATTTTAAAGAAATTAATTGTAGTGATATATTTTAACCTGATGTGCCGACAGGCTCATTATCAAGAGTAGTATGCTAGCAGGCAAAGATGGATTATCTGAAAAATGGGCTCATGGGAACGAAGTTTAAAAGATTAGACTGTCTCCTGGGTAAAGGGTCTTTTTCATAAAGTCAAGAACTTTTGGGAATGCTCTGTATTCACTTGCACTTTTAAAATGAAAGATGCCTTTCATTTCTATAGAAGAGGCTGTAAATACCACAAGTGTGACTTAGACCATTATTTATTGGTAGGAGGTAAGCAGAGATCCAAGTAGAAGGCAACCTAGTAGGTAACTGACTGCCTTCTGTGGCCTCAGCACTCGAGCAAGCACCATGCTCTCAAAGTAGGAAGAGGTCAGTATTTCCCTTGAAAATTTCAGGTTTTGATGAGATACATGTAAGACATCAGGAAAAGAGGAAGACAAAATAGTTAGACTTTTACTAGCTCTGGTTAGATCTCTACCACTTCTAGTTTTTCAGCAGTCACTATGAGCTCCCCTCCTCCAGCCTTCAGCCTACTGAACTCCCAACCATTCGATTTGCACCAAATCCCATTCTGCTATATTTGGTGATTGTGTTGGCTCTGGTATTAGCATCCAGCTTCCTGTCTTCAGCACTTTGTGGCAAAGGTCTGAGGTGGGACTCCTCCTGCAGTGGAGGTGGTCCCCTGGGTGCTCTGGACTTGTTCCTCAGCAGGAACATGGCTGTCCACCCTGCGCCCATCAGTCCTGCACGTCTGTCAAAGTGGTGGAGAGAGCCAACAAAAGACTTGAAATGGTTGTTCCTTACAGAGAGAGACCTGCTGTCACCAGTGTCTGTGAGCAGAAATAGCCATGCTTAACACATTTCCTCCACCCTCTGCCAACCTTCCTCCGAAAACTCATAATCAAATTGAAGGCCGTGATCAGGCTCATTCATAGCTGGTGAGGGAAAAATTGGTACCTCATAGTGCTGTGCAGCCAGCTGTGCAATCTCTAGTAGCAGCACTTCTTTAGAGGGAAATAGGGAGATACTTTAATAGGAACACATAGCATTTTTTTTAAACAATCTTAACTGAGGAAGAGCAACTGATGTGGGCTAGTAGCTTGACTAAATGAGAAATGGAACAGGCTTGAGAAAAATCTGTCTCAGGAAGTTTTTTAGAGGGAGAAAAGAGCATGTCAATATTTTTGCAGTCTCTCCAGCACCAGTTACCAGAAGACTGCTCTTATAAAGGCAAAAGGGCAGGCAAAGTGAAGAACTAAACTTCAATAACACACAAATTGTTAAATTCCAAGAAAACAAAAGCCTTAAAGGAGACAAGAAAACAAAAGAGGGTAATTTAACATTTTAAAAATATTATTGAATATTTAAAGTTTTCACAGAAAAGAAAAGAAACATGGAAAAGAAGCAAGTCACAGGAGAAGAAAGAAAGACTTCAGAAAGAATTTAGAGAATCCAAAGTATCTTACAAGAGAGAGACATGAAATGTCTTCTCTGCAGAAGATTTATATAAGGGGGGAAACTCCCAGCAGGAGACCACCTCTGTGATTAAAAACAGAAAACTACTATCAACAAATTCCATTAGTTACCAAATGTTTTTCATTACTTCCGCAGTACAGGCTTCTGCCTTGAACTATGAAAAATGTTTTGACAAATAGTTTCCAAAAACCCAGCTTGAGGAAGCTACAAAGTTGTTTCATTCATAAGCAGAGACTACAAATTACTGGCAAAAAGTCTGGCTTCCCAGCTGCAAGACAAAACACCCCAAAATAGTTCACTCAATTAGGTGAGGTTTTTGAAGGAGTGGTTGCTGCCTAGCAAAAATGAGGGAACTGATTTCAGGCAAAGCACACTCAAGAGCCAGCTGCAGATTTTGTAATAGAAAGAGGCAACAAATTTGAAAGTGGCTCTTTCTTTGAGATCATAAACCATTGAAATATTTTATAGACTGTGGTCGTTAAACTCCTCTACAGCCTCCTTGAACACCAGTGACTTCTGCAGAAAGCTTTTTATCAGCAATCAAAACAGTTTCTCAACTTTCTCTCTCTCCTTCTTTCTCCCTGTATCTTCTTTTGCCTTTCCCTACATACACATGGAGAGGAAAAAGGAATCAAAAACACGGATGTGTAGGTAATGCGCAACCTGCACATAAATAGCTTGTATCAACTTTGTAGACCACTGCTTAAAAATAAACAGTTTTATGAAGATTTAGATTTTCTTAATGGATTAATTTTTCTATCAATATCTGTAATCAAAACGTCATTTTAAAATGAAAATGCATTAAGGTGAAAATTGAACTGTAATTTAAGTGGAGCAACTGAGACCTCACATTGAAGTTAAAGTACATAACGAGTGTGAAAGATGCACAGAACTAGTTCCCTCCTCCTTAACAGATCCTCCTAAGAAAGCTTCTAACTGGTGGATTTTATTTGCCCTATACTTTTTTTTACCAACTTGTTTCAGAAACACTGATAAAAATTACTCATTCTCACAGCTATTAAAATAAAATTACTATGAACACAAATCCTTGTGTTGTACAGTTAATATTTTCAGTTTCCTTTTAATATTATGAAATTTATTTAAACAGAGTGGCTGGTGATCCACTACCTTCTTAAACTCACAGGCTATCTGTGAATTCACCAGAAAATAGCCTGAACACAGTGACAAAATGTGAAATATTTATTCTACATGAATATGCAAGGAAAACTTCTAAATTTGTGCTTTGAATTTTCCCCAGTTTTGCTTCTAGCACCAATTTTCCATCCTTTCAGCAAAAAACCATTAGAATAATAAATAAATAAATAAATAGCAAACCGAATCCATAAATAAAGCATGACTTCCTTAAGAAACTTGTTTTTCATCTGATTTTCATTGGAGGGATGTCAGTGGGTAAACAGCCGATAGGAACAAGGACGCGGTTTATTCTGTGGCCTTGAGAGAACTCTCCCTGACTTTGTTACTCTTCAACTTGGCGATACCTAAGAGCACAACCCTGAAGTGCCTCTCAACTACAAGTCAATAACAATTACTCCTTGACTACCAGCAGGCACTGCAGCAGCGAGCATCTCTGCCAGATGCAGAGAAAAGCCTTTCAAAGACTTCACAGAATCACAGAATCACAGAATGTTAGGGATTGGAAGGGACCTCGAAAGATCATCTAGTCCAATCCCCCTGCCAGAGCAGGAACACCTAGACCAGATCGCACAGGAACGCATCCAGGCGGGCTTTGAATGTCTCCAGAGAAGGAGACTCCACAACCTCTCTGGGCAGCCTGTTCCAGTGCTCTGTCACCCTCACTGTAAAGAAGTTTTTTCTCATATTCAAGTGGAACCTCCTATGTTCCAGCTTGAGCCCATTGCCCCTTGTCCTATCACTGGATGTCACAGAGAAGAGCCTGGCTCCATCCTCCTGACACTCACCC
>WKFP01014275.1:775017-874816 GCA_011057875.1 Pterocles orientalis
AAGGGACCTCAAAAGATCATCTAGTCCAATCCCCCTGCCAGAGCAGGAACACCTAGATCAGATCACACAGGAACGCATCCAGGCGGGCTTTGAATGTCTCCAGAGAAGGAGACTCCACAACCTCTCTGGGCAGCCTGTTCCAGTGCTCTGTCACCCTCACTGTAAAGAAGTTTTTTCTCATATTCAAGTGGAACCTCCTATGTTCAAGCTTGAACCCATTGCCTTGTCACCAGTTAGAAGGATACAAAAGAAAATTAGATCATTAGGGTCAGAGTTGGTGCTGTACAAAGAGATAATGGTAGAGTACCAAACTGGAGCAGAAAGTCCACCAGAGAAATAGCCATCAATTGTTTTCTTTTGGATCAGAAACAAGTGATGTAACTTTTCCACCACAGGAGAAATGAAGATATTTATGAACAAACACAGCCAACTATTCAGATGGTAGAAAAACCAGCAGCCAAAACAGAGGCTATTGCCTAGGAACAAGTGACAAAATGAGCTCTAGTCAAAACTATGCTCCCTCTGACCAAGAACTATTTAGAGGAGATTCCACATACATAAAAAGAAACTTGTGGCTTTGGAAGGAGACAAATTGTAAGTGACATTAGCTTTCCAAGCAAAAGAATTGAGAGAGACACCACTAGTAATTCAGAGGCCAGCTATTCCCTGGTACAATAACCAACAGGTATTTTCATCAAATAATTGTTAAAACAACTGGACAGAATTCTATTTTAAGTTTGCTTTTGTTAGTACTGAGGGCATTTATAAAAGAGCTTGGTCTTAGGAAATAACCTTGAATTGAATGATCTGAAGCTGATGCCATTTAAATGGAATGGAAGAACAAACAAGAAGCACAGGCTGTAACTCAGCAGTCTGTAATAAAACTTTTGCACGAGCAGGAGGTGAAGTAAAGCAGCCTGGAGCTCACGTCAGGCTGCAAAACCTACCAAAGAAATAGAGTAAGTTAGCCTGAGCAGACCTAACAGCCACAGAGCAGTGCATGGGTGTCGTGGGTTAAGACACACAACCCGCCACAATGGGTAACGTAATTCAAAGCTGTCAGGGATGTTTACACTACACTATTATTACTGTGAGAATTGCAGTACATATAATAGTGAGAGCTCTGGACTTAAAGGACAAATTTTAAGGAAGTGAGGAGACTGGTGAAGTCAACCAGGGAAAAAAGCTCAAGACCCTCTTTCTTCAGGAGGGTGCGGATGTAATAAGTCAAAGGTGTCAATCCTATCTGGAATTGATACACTAAGGCAGAACATCACAGGAAAAGTCTTGTAAACATTACTGAAGATAAGGAAATGACAAAAAAACACCAGTCAGCCAAGAAACAAACATTTTGCTGGTCAGGAGGTGCAAGAATAAATTCAATATATTCAATAGTAAAAGGAAACTAAAACAATGCCCTTTAGTCATAAAACTGAAAAGCAGGGAAAGATAAAATTAGGCTCATTTTACAAGAAAGAAGAAGTAGTTATTAAAGAACACATAGGTATGTTCCTAAAATTAAGCAGGGACAGCTTGGAAAAAAGGTATGGAACTTGTCTTGACTCGGAAATAAATTCCATGTGTGAAGGGCTAGGTCATCTATGTGACCAAACTTCAAAAGGAGGGCCACAGAAAATTCCAGGTCTGATATCAACTATTAGCAATAAATTTATCAAATTGAATGGTACCAAGTAACCAGAAAATCACGTATTTAGTAGCTACATGTGAAGTAGCAGGGAAAGGGAAAGAAGAGTTGTCAGGGCCACTACAGGCCCATTAGACTGATGTGAACAAAATGCAAAGCTTTAGAAAGAGTTTTGAAGGGGAAAACAATCAGATCTGAAGGCACAATGAAAATGGAATGGAATATAATGTGACCTTACTTAATATAGTGAAATACTAACAAAATCTTATCTTCCTTTTCCAAGATAACCAACTCTCTAGACGAAGGTAATCCACTACACCTACGCTATTAGACTTCAGTAAAGCTTTTGATTCAAAAATCAAATGAGAAATGGTTAGTGATGCTAGAGAAAATGTTTCTTTTAAAGAAAATGCTACTGTTGATAATGATGTGCAGCAATGTAAAGTATGCCGTAGTTATGGCCCAGGCCTTGACAAGCACTAAGGAAAGGCTGACAGTGTGTTTTCTCTGCCCAATGGCAATAAGCATTTCATTGATACTGTTTCATATTTTGAATATGCTTACCAATTCTGGAGCAACTTTTTGTCAGTTAGATGAGATAGACACTGGTAAAACACAAGATCAGCTGATAATTCATGGCAAAGTAGAACATTTTTTTGAAAACAATGCTCAGCCTGAATTTTAACTATCTTGCTACCTGAATATCCATCTGGAGAGCAGTTGCCTGTAGTAATGGTAGTGTTTATCGCCATTTACATCCTTGTATATGACCACCCTAAGTCACCAGAGGAGAAATTAGCCTATTGTGTCGATTACAACAAACGTACCCTTTGTTCGGCTTTTCCTTCTTCTTCCCATTGTTACCAGAATGCCATTGAGGAAATAAGAATTTACTGAGAGTTGCTCCAGCTGTTTATTTTCTGCCAAGCCTTCAGGGGAAATACTCTTTTGTCAACACTTGTTCGATGCTATACGAGGATGTACATGATGGCACAGCCTGGCAAATGTGGCTAACACTGACTGAGATTTCTCCAGCACCGAAGAAGCTGGCTCTTTGCCGTGCCTTTCAGCCCACGTGGTGCTACCAGGCAATGAGAGGAACTAAGGATAACTCCAGCTGCCATCCATATTCAGCAGAACATAGACCTATCTATCTCTCACTGAGCTCCCCTTCTTAATGTGATTTATTTATGTAGCATTTTGGAGGAGTAATGAAGTGAATCGGGATAAATCCCTTCTAGTGACAGAATGTCTCTCTCACCCTTGTGAATTTCTCTATTTATTTGACATAACTTTTCTGTGAGATCTACAAATAATGGCCAATCCACCATTCTGGGCACCTCAACAAATTACCAAGCAGAGGATTTGATGTGCATCCAGCTGCTATGGAGCAGCTAATCACTTTCATAAAGTTTTATCACATCATATGATTCACTGCAAGATTTGATACGGAAAATCAGCTGGGAATTTTTTCTTAAGAGAGAAGAAAATAGCCATTCTGCAAAGGAAATAATTTATAAATGCTTTACTATGTCTTATTTATAGTGCTTAGCTGTTATAGTATGATGGGTCTCATTGAGTACATACTTTTACAGTAACAATGGCATTCAGAAGGGGACCATGAATGGCAGCTCTGAGGTAATGCAGCCATTGCTGGCATGTGTAGACCAAACAAGCAAAGAAAATGCAGATACTAAGAAAAATGGCTTTTTCCCCAAAGAAAAACAGAAAATAAAATAATTGTGTGAAAAGCTGAAAGCAGAACTTCTCTAAGCCATCCTCCACAGGCAAAGAAAATTTTCTTGAAAGCTAGCTTCCCATGTGAGCTAACCCCAAATTCAGCAATAACCCCCAAAAAGCAGAGAAATTGAAATAAAAGCCAGTGTAAGATAGAAAGCCTCTGGGATAGATTGTCAAAGTGACTCATAAGGTTTAAAGTCAATAGAAGCTGACGAGTGAGACTGAAATTCAGTGTAGTACTTTACAAAGATACCCTAAGGTACCAAGTAAAGAAACCAAGAGCTAATCCCTGCATACAAATATCATACTGCAAACCTTACTTAACACTTTTTTAAAAAAAAAAGGGCACGAGGAGCAGATTTTTCTGCCTGCCCCAGAGGGCACAGAAAATTTGGAAAGAAGCCTGCCCTGCAGAGAGAGGCAGCTCAAATCTGATGGTTTAAGTGAAGTTTCAGTGGTGTCCAGCTCTCTTTTTATTCCTCTTCAGACTACGACAACCATTACTATTGGTGTGGTTATCTCTAAAGCACGTGCACACCTGCTGCATATGCAGTTTCGATCTCTGGATCTATGCACAGTTCTATGACAATTTTTCCTCTCACTTCTTTCTTCCCCTTCTTGTCTTCAATTTCTACAGTTCCATCAAAGTCGAGACGTAGTAAAAAGATCTGTGGTTGAAATCTTTCAGAAATCAGGACACTTGATTGTTAAACATATGCAAAAAATAGTGCTTTTACAGTAGCATTTTTTAAGAATTTATTTTGTTGTTTGTGGTACAAACAGGGAACTGAATGAAATTTCAAGTAATAGAAAACCCAGGCAAATCTTCATGCAGGCATCTAACAAAACCTATTCAATTGTTTATTCTTCTGAGTCATGCTGCAGTTGGGAGTGAGGGAGAGACAGAGAGATGACCTTTCTATTTATTGAACTCAGTGTTGCTGATGCTAAGTGTATTTTTTTTATCCTCTTAATAGCAATTTTACTTCAACATCATTTTCTCCACTTAATTTCTCACACTTTTTATTGTATATGGACATTGGAACAAAATTGGGACACCTCCTTGTTGACAACTTCACCTGCTTTAGTTCAAGTTTCTCATTTGGACTCTGAGGACAATGACATTTGACACAGGAATGTGGCTTTCTGGGCTGTGTTTAGCAGGGTCTGAGATCCCCCTGTGTGATAACAGAGAACGCAGCCCTGAACAATGGCTGGCCGCCTTCACTGTGTGGGACACGCAAGCGGGCTCCCTCTTCCCTGCTGAGAGATAGTGGTTTGTTTCTCTGCAAGAATGTACTGCGTGTTTACAGAGTAATTGTTGCAGTGGATAAATAAATTACCATATGCTCTAGACTTTTGGGGAGCAGCAGCAAAAATGATCACTTCCTCAGTTACTTCCTGTGACCACATCCATGTTATCCTAATCATAGGGACTACAGGCAATAATAAAGCTATACTGCTGTTCCAAAGAGCAGAAGAACTGTGGTCCTCTTCCTATAATTCAGGCATATAACTTTAAACTTTGTTTGGTTATTTTAACTACATACTATTGCTTAAGAAATGATTCCAGCATGAGGAATCTCTAGTAGGCTGCTGCAGTACTCATTTGGTTTTGAAAGGCAACATTTGAAGAACCAAGCCAACTAAATTCCAGAAGGACAGCACTCCTCAAATGGCAAAATTTCCACAAGTATCTCTCTACCTGGAAAGGCACTTCCTGAGACTGGACAGGCACTGACAGGTTTTGCAAAGGAATATTTCTTTACAACATTTCTAGCACTGCCTTAAGATTATGTTCCTTCATAAAGCAAGGGGATTCAATCCTTCTGTGTGTCCAAATTACACTCAGCTGAGCAGTAGATGAAGATATTAAGATAACGTCTGTGATTTAGGTTGACCCTGGCATTAAGGTAGCAGAGGACCTTCTCTACCATGTACGCTGGCATAAGAGCCCTTAGCAGTGGCAAGTCAGTGAAGTGTAATAGAGCATCCAGTTCTGCCACAGCTCCTGTTGGGCCTACCAGCGCATGGACACCCACCTTCTCTGCTCCATCGTACCCCAAGGGTCCCTGGCACAAGTGCTGCCTTCAGTGAGTGAATGGTCCTTGACAACCACTTTGAACACAGTCCACCTGCTTGGTCCCTCTGGAGAACCACTAAGAGCAGGGCTGGGCAACCCTCGCAGCATCAAGCACTCCCACAGGAGTCTCGAGGACCAGCCATGGGAAGAAGCAGACACCAGCTGGGGCAGAGCTGTACAGCTCGTTTCCCAGGGGATGGTCTAATTGAGGACTAGCAGGTGGCAAGTGACACAAAGCAGAAGTTGCTATACTTAATTGAGCCCAGGCAAGCATTAAGAAACGAATACTCTTAATACCATTTTTACCTCTGGCTCTCTTTCAGACATGACTTTGTTCTCCTCATGAGCAATGCTAAGTGTTGCCCAGGATATTCTTCATAATACCCCCCAAAAGTCTATTAGGTAAACTAGAATATTTTCCTACTGCTAATCCAATCAAAAAATATCATTTCCCTCAAAAATAAAAGGTATCTGTGAATTGATTGCACTATTTATGTCACATCTGCTTCACCCTCAATGCAGCTAATCTGCTCTCCCTGACAACTACCATGTCTAGCCTCAATGGAAAATTTGTAGCAAACTCAATGAAGGGAATCAAGGGTTGTCACTTGGACAGTGAAAGCTCTGCCAGGACTGACAGACCAATGCCACAGAGTTCAGACCTGGATGTGAACTCTGTGAGGCTCTGGGGGAAGCAGGTTCATAGAGCCTGGGTCTCAGCCACACAGTTACCCTGAAGCACAGAGGTGTAAATCTCTGTGTAAATCAAAGCCTAGTTTTACCATCGAGAAAAATCTTTTTAGCGTATCACTGATTAGATGGTGATTGCTGCAGACATGAACTTATAGGAAACCTGGAGCTGATACAGTGAATACTGTTGCCTGGAACTAATGGTTAGATTCCTGATAGAAAAAAAAATCTATTTTAATCACTAGCTAATCTGATACATTATTTGATTTCAAGTAATTAATCTTTCTACTCCATTACTTATTGCTAGTGACCCTTTCTCTTTCTGTTCCATCCAAAATGAAAAATGTTTACACTGATTAAATTCTACCAGCGAAAAGTGTGCATACAGGGAATAGTTGAGGCCTGCTTTCCCTTTTCACATCGCTGAAATCTTTCTCCAGCATTCAAAAAGATGTTCATCTTTTACCACACTACCATTATGAATACTATAATCATAAATATGTATGTGTACATGCACATATACATATATAACTTTTGGGTTACATGTAAAATCACTGAATGGAATTTTATTTTTAAATTACAAGTTTGGAAGGTTGGAAGTTGTAGCTTTCATTTTCAGTGAGGCTGATGTCTACTATGCCTGGTACATGAGAAGGGTAAAGAAAAGGAGACTGCAATAGATGCAAACCTACAATAGATGACTGTTAATGGACATAGCGTGTATGTGGTGTTATACACACATATATACACATATGTATTTATATGCACATACAATATATATGTGTTATATCAGAATGTACAAATACATTAGCCTAAAGATGTTTATGAATGCTAAATATTCTTCTGGTATTTACTTAGATATGCACGATTATGATTAGAATCTTTAATTAACATTTATGACAATTAACTGCTGAATTATACTAATTAATGTTCCTCCTTTCTCCTCCATAGGTGAATAGCAGCTGCATTTTAAGCTCTTTTATACTTACACATTTCAAATGTAGCTTTGTATACATTTGTAGTTATTTATTTAATGCATTTAAGTCTAGACTATAGTTCTTCCCCTGCATTTGAAATGCAAAAATTTTAGTGGGAGTCAAATATTATTGTGATGTTGTAATTAAAAGTTGATATTAATTTCCCCACAGACTGTTCACCTCTAGAAAAGAAGTTCATACAGTTGATTTGTTCTTTCCTGCACAATGATGCTCTTATTTTATCTGACATTCACTAAAAATAAATGTGTGTGAATGAAGGAATTAGGTCACCTAGTGACATTACTAGTGGTAGAAGAATATTCAAGAAAAAAAGTTTCTATCTGTGCCCACTGAGTGGTATAGTTTCATGCAATGAAATGACAGGATGGCCACAGTAATTGGTTCCAGTCCTGGGGCAGAGGGAGGGATGCCATGGTTACTACAGGCAGTGGTCCTTCCTGCTAGCAGGCAATGCACTGCACAGGGCTGTGCGCAGCCTTGCACATTTGCTGCCCTGAGGCTGTGATGTCTTTTGGCATAATCAGGGAGGGGTGCCTCATGTACAGATAGGTTTTTACCACCAGCAGCCCAGGGTCTCTGCTGCTTGGTATACAACACCCCCGCTGATGGCCATGCAGGGGTACGCCAGCCCTCGCCCTGCTGCCCATGCAGGGAATCAGCACCTCACCAGAGCCTGAAAACCCCTTTGTACTGCTCCAGGCACCTTACTTGGTGCGGGAAATGAGACACACTATGACCATATGTTGGAGAATGACATCGGTAGCAACATCCTTGCTCCTGTCATGTCACTTCACTCCCCAGCTTTCCAGCCAGCTCTGGTTTTCTTCAGAGCTGTACAAGGCCTCTAGGTTCTCATGGTTTTTTTCATTTTGGTGCATGATAGTACATGCCAGCTTGTGACCTGGTGCACCACCAGCCTCATTTTCTGAGAAGCAGGCCTGTCAGAGCACATGTACCTGCTAGAGGTGTTTTATCTGATGACTGGGTTATCCAGTAAATATGCTGTTAATTGACTTCATGACTTGCCCATTTGGGCCTGCCCTGGTGCAATGCCTGTTCTGGAATAGGATTAGACAAAAAAGACATCTCCAGTCCAACAAGAAAGGAGTTAATATAAAGTAACAATCCTGGAAGACAAGATGAAGCTTCTCCTTCACCCCCATGTTTTAGGATGGCCATTACATTGTGGTCTTTCTAGGAGAAGTATTTAGCAACAGAAAGCACAGCTATAGTTCATAGTAATAATAATGTAATTGATTCCTTAAATTATGAAAAGCAGCATTATCTAAATTCCTTTTATTACTTTTTTTTACTTAATGAGTATGACACAAATAAAAAGAAAGAAAAAAAAGCTTTTGAGCTTCCTGTGGAGCCAGGAGCTGGACAAATCTGCACATGTTTTTTTTTTTGAGAGACAAAGCTAATACGGACATTTTTATGTATTTGGGGAAGTAAGGAATTTGTCATCTAAAACAACAAGCTTTTAGCTACCGTGCTGAGTCCAGCCAGGAGGATTTTGAAGAGACTTGACATCCATACCTACAATGACTAAGCAGTATGTAAAGAGGAAGAGGGGGTCTGCTCCCTGAGTACAATTTATTTTTTTCAATGATCTTTGCCTCCTTACTCGACCTGTCTTTCATGATTACAACCTTCCCTGCATCTGAGGAGCATTGTTATATTTGGTTTTCATTGCTCTACACCTTTGCCTCCAAGACAAACCGCAGTGTCCTTTCTAAAAGACAAACATGTTCTCTGTGTAAAACTCACACAAGCTCTCCTGGCTTAGGGAACAAGTTCAGGACCCAAACCTAGTTCTCTATACATACTCCACCAGTATTTTGGGGGAAATCCTTCCCCATTGTAGTGCTTGCAGTGCTCTTATAGGCATCTCAGGATTTATGCAATCATATTCATCAAAGCTGCTGGACACTGAATTTGTGGGTACAGTGGTAAAACACCGTAACTGTTATCTCATGTCACTAGAGCTGCAGTGCCAACCACAATAGGCCCAGCATTATACTGCCCAGAAAACAGAGTGACTCAGAAAAACCACATATATGGTAATCTTTATATATCCATTTACACTGGATCTGAATTCACTTCTGTGTCTATTTGATAAATGATGATCTCTAGCAATACTACAGCATTTGATTCACTGTGATGAGAGTCATGCCAAAAAACACTGTGAGTCAAGAATCTTTCAGCGCACTGAGGAAACGCATCAATAATGAAAGAGAAAGGACAGGTCACTTCTAACAGTGATGTGGGACACCACAAAATGCAGTCAGTATTCAGTGCTTTTGCCATTATATAGAAGGGGCAGGGATCATATGTGTACTGTTTTGTACTGGCTTTGCAAGGAATTTTCTGTTTTCTAGCTTCTATCTGTACAGTGTAGAAATCCGAGAAGGAATTAATTCCACTCACCATGGGAATTGTCTGTAGCTCTACAGCAAACAAATTACTGCAAGCAAGGCAAGTGAAACCTACACGTGCAGATCTGCTTACCTAAATTGACCTGATGGGCAAAGGTGCAGAAGCCTCCTCATACCACGGCTTTCCAGGTCCCTTCCTCTTGAAAGCAACAAATTTCACTGAATATACACCCAAAAGGTTTGGTCCTCCAATCTCCCTCTCAGGAATTTTGCCATTAGCATGCTAAAGCAGCCTCAGAGAACGCCTCCAGGGCAAATTAAGTTGACCTAAGCTTTTCCTCCTCATTCCTGGCTGTGTATTCCTAGTGTTGCTCATCCAGAAAGCTGATCTAGCCAAGAAGTAATGACTTTTCTCGTAGAATGAGTTTTCATCACTTCTCTGAAACAACTCATTATGCACAAGCACCAGGGCCCACACAAGGTGGGAGGAGAGGACAGGGTCTCAGCAGCCTCAGTCTATAGCCTGAGATGTTCTGGATGTGCATATTCAGCATCTTCAGCTTCCTAACACTTTGCAAAGTCAAGTCATATTCCATCTCAAAGGAAATTTCCTCTATTGTTGCAATACACAGTTTATCAGATAACTGCTCATACACATTAATTTTTCTGAAACTGTTCTCAAAAAGCAAGCATATTCATGTGCTAGTTGTCTAATGAAGCTTGCATGAAATCTCTATAAATGCAAAATGGATACTCAGCTCAAAGTTGACTTACTTTAGTAGAAGAAGCTCATTTCTTTGGCCATAGCAAGCTTAATGTGGTTCCAGGCCAGCTTAATTTGTGCCTCAGTTCTATGCACAGTGATCTTTTCATAGCATAGCAGCTGCCATGCTGACACGTGCAATACTCTTACACCAAAATGACTATCTGTCTTACTAAAATGTTCTCGTTGACTCTGATTTGGTGTGAACTGTACATTGAAATTTGATGACACAAGTTTTTATTGTGATCCTGATTGTTTTGTGATCCTATTGATTGTTTTGGTTCTTACAAAGCTGAAATCTCAAACTGAAAAACTATTCTGAACTTCAGACAGAGAGTAGCAGAAGATCTGTAGTGAGATGTTGGGTTTGACAACTGGAAAAATACGGTTTTAGAAGCGTTCAACACTTCCCACTGCATATCATCTAACTCAAAGGAATATTGTTATTGCTAACATGATGCGTTTTTTAACAACAAATCCTGCTCTTGGGCATATAAATGACTGCCTGCATGGTTTTGTTTTTATTTTAGTCATCCAAACAATTTCCAAAATAAGGAGAAAGCTGAAAACAGAGTGCTTCTGTTTAATACTGTAGGGCATTTTTTAAAATGCAGCTGTTAAAACAATGGCAAATATGATGTCCATGAAGATAAAGTTGCTGGACCTAACACTGCTTTAACTCTCAGTGCTTTAACCATGAATGTATTTGGTGTGAGTGGAGAAAGGAGAACACCAGAGCAACAGGAGCAGAGAGGGCACGCAGCCTTCCACAGAGAAGGCATTACGAATTTTAATGTAACCTGGCTAAGGAGAGGGAATCTTCACTTGAGTGACAAAAATATTTATAACATCCAACCTTTTGGAAATAAATTACTACTGTGCTTTATTTTAAGTGGCTGTATAAAGTTTACAAGGACATTTTACAAGGACATTGTTCTTTATTTCCTGTGGTTGCTAATGCCACTTCAAGAATCAGAAAACAAAAAAAACTTGCTAATTTTGCCTAAGCAAACACTGCTTTTTATCCAGCACACCACTAAAGATGAGGTTAGTCTTTTCCACTATATTTTAATAGTACAGAGGCAAGGGTACAGCCATGAGTGATTCTTTTTTACAGTTGATACATGTAAAACTGGATTTGCTAAAAATCTTCAAATGCAGATACCTAAACGAAGTATCTAATGCCACATGGAGTCATTCCTACAAAGCTGGAGATCCTTGATAGGTCCAGCTAGAAGGATGTAGCTTTCTCACCATTCAGCAGTGCTTTGGAAAAAACCCAAAACCTAATGAAGCACCTACCCTGTGGCTAAGAAACCATGGCACCACGTCCCACAGTCCCTCAGCCAGCATGTAAGTGCTGAGCACAAGACTGCTCCTCCTTGGGCCTTTACAGCTCCAAGGCCAACTTCTGAAGTCCTCATTCAGTACGTTTCTGAAACTCTCCCACTGAGATGATCCGCCCATTTATCTTTCCAGGGTAAGAATTTGTGTTGCATGTAGCCTGTTTTATTCTTTTTTTTATGCACATGTGTCTGAAGCAAAGCCAGGTGAGTGGAAAGAAAGAAAAGGTATGCTTACCCTTACTGGATCCATTTACAGCAGTGGAAGAAGCAGAATGGCATTTTAGCATTTAAGCTATTTTTCAGGCCCTGAAGAAGGATTTGTGTGTTGGAGGCCCTGTTTCCTTTCTATGTCTTTAGGCTGTCATAGCTACAAAAGTAGTATTACTACAGCATAGTAGGTATATCATTTATGACATGAACATAGCACATTCATATAGAACAACTAATTTTCATCCCATTAAATTAAATCCCTGTCTTTTGGGTATGTTTTTTAGGTTTCTCTTTCTTTTTATTAGGAAGAGAGCATGTTCCTACCTTCTCTCATGCTCTGATGCTTCCATTCACATGACACTGCAGGGAGGCAGCTTGGGAAGTATCCATTAGGTCCAGATAGACTCTTCATTGACACAATTCTTCAAGGCCTGTGTACAGAAAAAGTATTTATAGATATTCAACAGACAACATCTTAAACCTGGACACCCAAAGTGAGGTATCTGTGGTCATATTTACCTACATATTTGTGAGGTATTTTGCAAGTTTGGAGGGCTGACAAGGACAAAGCTACAGCTTGGAACAAGTGACTAAGGAGCCTGCAAAGCCTTGCTGCAGAACAGAGAATGGAAGAGGCCCTCTCATGCAGAGCAGAAGGCTACCAGATGGCTCCTCAGCCCTGCTCTGACACCCATCTCTTCTTCCCTTTTCATCAGGGGAAGGGCTCTCCCTGTCATCGTGCACAGGGAAAGAACTGCTTCCCAGGAGCAGAGGGTCTTGGTCAACCCCTGCCATAAGGGGCCAGAGGGCACCAGGGGGAGTTTGTGTCACTGTTCGTGAGCGGTGTTGTGTTTGAATTGCTACCACAGTCTCTCAGATACACATGCACGGCTTTCACATCCTTTATCTGATTTGTCTTTTATCCGATGGGATGAATCTCGGCTTAAAAATGTGTGGTTTGGGTTTTGCATTGAGGCTAGCATAGATTTCAGCTTCTGAGAAGTCAAGACGAGGACAGAGAGAGACTTAATCTGTATCCACACGATTCACACACATGCACGTGTAGATATGATACAGTACTCTGACATTAAATGTCAACATTTAGCTATTCCATTTATAAGGAAAAGTAAACCTCTTTCAAACACACACACAAAATCTTCTTTACAAGTGTTTTTTTTCTTTTATGAGTCAATTAAGGAAGTGATCAAATGTATTTTCTTTCCTTTCTCTCTTCTTTCTCAAGTAAGGTTCTTATTACCAGTGTTTCTCCTCACCAGAGCAGACATGAAGGAAGCGCTGTGAATAAACAGAAGGGAATTTGTACTTCAGAACACACTTTACCCCAGGCTTTTAGCATGCAATATAGTTTGCTAGAAGGCAGCTTTGATGCCACTGTTCTTTCCCCAAAGACACCCCTCATTACTGAATGCTACGTGTTGCCCTGTTGGTCTGGAAGAAACATTTCATTAACTACAATATCACTATAGATTGCATCTAGTTGCCATAGAAACTTTAGAGAAGAAGCTTGGTTTTAACCCTTGGAATGGACTGAATTTTTCATCCTTACAGCATTGTAACTTAAAAAGATACCATGTCTTTTATTGGCCTTTATCTTTCAGTATAAAAACTGACAGCTACTGATAATTCATACAGAGTTGATGGCTGTGAAATATTTTTATTACAATATCTAGTACTTAACTGGGACACTGCAGTGAGGGACAAAATCGCTGCTGACTTCACTGCAGCTGTGATTTCCACCTCAGCCATTCAAAGTCAAAGGCTGCTGTAAAATTAACATAGAAAACTCCTTTTAGTGCTATGTTCCTGGTGGAAGAGAGCAAGCCAGCAAACGCAGGTGTTGGTCATGGCTTTGCCACAACTTCTGTCAGTCACGATTTGTTTGTCAAATGGGCGTAAGGACACTGCGTATTCCTGAGGTACTGAGAGATCCTCAGATAGAAAGTGACTGCTTATGGACACTCATTTGTTTCCTTCACACACTAGAAGATGCCAAAGATACTTTTTTCTTCTGCGAGTAAAGATAACCCTTCAGCCTAAGACATAAGATTAAGGCATACAAGAGCTCTGCAGGTCCCTAGGCAGCAGTACTGCTACTAAAATGGTGTGTTCTGTTAACTGAGACTCCTTCCCAGTGTGCACGGAAAGACCAAACTTCTTAGTATTTTCACACTGAAGTAATGCACTGCTGTGCAGCGGATCACATATTTTAACCGAGAGCTAAATAGCTCACTCAGTGAAGAAGCATCAGCTCTCTCTGAAACTGGAGCCACAATCCCATATCTGTCTGCACTTTGGACTTGAGTAACAGAGCATTTTTTCTTTACTGGTTTCACTTCTGTAAAATGAAAAGCCTGAAGATTATGGCACTTCCCATTCACATAAGCGTAAGGGTAAATTGTGCAGTGTATGCTATTATCACTTAATAAAGTGTTCCTTCTGCCTTGGCAGGCTACATTAAAATGTGAAAAGCCTAGTCTCCAAAAGGTCTCAAGTTCTCCATCTCCGTTTTTCTTGTGTTCTCATTTCCTCACTTATTAGAAATACATCAACATCAACAAATGATAGTTTAAGGTTACAGGAGTGGAAGGGTCTGGCTTCCTCTCCTGCCAACATTCTTTGCAGGGTGGCTTCTGCACACTAGCACTTTTGTTCTTTTTGCTACAAGCTCCTTTCAGTTTGTAAAACTCAGCCTCTAGTTACAGCTGGTTTTGTTCTCAAAGAGAAACTAGATGAGGATGTGTGTTTCTGTGCAGGGATGGAGGGAGTTGCACCCGTGCAGTTTTGTGACTCTCCCATGGCAGGGTTGCGGTGGGGGTTATATTTAACTTGGTTACAGGTTTTGTTATTAGGATCCTCTTAACCACATTGCACAGCCCTTACTCGTGTTCGTGGACCAAGTAGCGTCACTGAAGTCAATGAGGCTGTCATGCTTTATTATTTCAAATCACATAATGATTACTGTAATAGGAATGATTGTAATGAAACACTTTCATTGGGAAGTCAATGGGTTTATTTGTGCAAACGTTCACAAGCATGAATGACAATTGCATAATTTAGCCCAATATAAACTATTTTCTGACAAGTTCAGTACCTTTTCTTGATAAAAAGTCCATGAATAATACTGTCTCACATGTGCAAACTACACAATGAACCTGGCTCTGCTTGGAATGTCTAATTTGACTCAGTGGCATTGCTCCAGAGGAATGTATTTAACTCTTTGGAGCCAGTATTAGATTAGGACAAATTTGGTGCTTTTAGCTGATTGACTAGGGATGATTTGGAAAACAATTTTCTGTCTTTGGGAAGCACTGGCTTTAAATAGCACTATTCATTTGAAACATCTGATAGCTGAAGTAGTGCCTTAAAATGGTGCACCTATGGAAATTCACATGAAGGAGATAAGATTCAGTATGAGCATTCCTATTAGAGGACAATTATATGACTTGAAATAAAGAGGTGCCACAGTGAAAACCGTTCAGTGAATACAGAACTCATTAGCGAGTAGTTTCATTTTTAATTAGCATTTAATGTTTTGAAATAGGAAGACAGCCTGCTACCCAGTTATACATTCAAATTTAGTTACAAGCACCAGTAAACCAGTAAGCACAGGAATTCTGCAGGGACCTGTCCTGTCAAAGGTACTCCCAGCAGCACACATAGGTAAAAGGTTTAATTTGGCTGGCACAGCAAAACTGTAAACAGAGACCTGCATATCAAACATCCTGTTCTTGCACCAGACCTAGGAGGATTCTTAGTTTACAAGACATGCACCTTATTTTTTCTGACAGCATTTGCCATTGCATGTTGGATAATTCAAAGCTGCATTTCCTTTCTCCTTTTCTAATGGCAGCCAAGTTTCATTCCCATCTCTTTTGCTTGCTCCTAAAATGACAAAACTTGAAAAGAAACTCCTATTTGCCAAACAGAAGGATGAATGATTGCAACAGACTTTATGCTTTACACAAATACCCATCTGAAAGGGACTGAGGCAGCTTGACACCTGAGCTGTCTGGAAGGGGAGTGCAGGACCCAGGGAGCTGAGACCAGATAGGTGCAAGCCCTTCCACACCAGTTAAAGGGATTCCTTCTTTCGCAGGAATGTGTGATACAGTAGCCGTGTTTGCTGTGGAAGGACAGCAGCATCAGTCTGTACAGAAAAACATAGCATTATTTCTCATCTCTGACTGCAGGCAGTCCTTGTAAAGGGGTTCAAAAAGCAGGAGGAAACCACATTGCTTCTTTCACAGAATGAGACACAATGTAATTCTTTGCCTGCTGTGTGTCTGAGTTACCTCTGGACATACCTGGATATAAGAGGAGGACTTTGGCTATTTTTCTGGATCCATGGTATGCTGGTCGGAGCAGATAAGAACTAAACATGATCACTTGACTCTAAATGTATTCACAGTGAACCTGACATATCCAGAAGCGGGATTTACGGTACATGAATGGCATGCACCCAAATGTTTTCCTTGTGGAAATCCTGGACAAAAGTATGAGACCACTGCATTTTGGAAAGAGGCAAGTTCAGCAGTGTAAAACTTTGAATATCTGAAAAAGTGAAAACAGTTCAATGGTCACAAAGATAAACAGCTCAGTATATGTTGATACAGACTGATTCGAATGCAAAAGTTTTCTCTGAAGTGATGAAAGTCTGCTCCTGCTGCGTCATCCTAGTGGGACAGGGCAGTGAGGATAAGCACTGCCATGACCTCTCCCATGCTCATCCATCCCAACAAACTGACTGACCAACCATGGAGCAAGCAGTCTCACATCGCAGGCGACTGTGAGTCTCAGTGTCTCTAATGCTGCTCCCTCTGGCTCAGGAGTTCTCCCATTTGTCTGTGACTTGAGTCTCAAAGAAAAAGCACTGTATACTGGTTGATATTCTCAAGAACCAAGTGCCATATTAATGATCAGATTAATCTGTCCTTGTACTTTCAAGATGCAGCAGAAACATCTAAGAGAAAAATCTGATCTGAAAAGTTCCTGAATTCTCACACTCTGTAGGATGTACATTAATACTGGTCAGGAGTCATGAGCTTATAAATTTGTTGTCTGCCACAACTCTAAACCTTCGTGTACTTACATTTTCCAACAGATGTATTTCCACAGCAATTCTACCTGCAGGCATCCTGCCACAGAGAGACCAGATGTCAGTTCAACATCAGAAGGAATATCTCTGGGCCTCAGAAGTGCAAATAGTTCTTATACAAAAAAGGAAGAACATCTGTCTAAGCAATCTAATAAAAACACTAGAGCGTTCTAGAAAAAATAATCCAAAAGCATGTAGCAACACTTACTGCATTTACAGAGTCCCACTACAGAGTGTTATAGGCTATTATTTTCAAGTTATTACTCTTTGCATTTTTTAAAATCTGCACCTTTTGAAACAAGCTGAGGCATCTTCCACAGAGTCAATGCTCATATCTATTAAAGCTTGGTACCCCAAACTGGTATGAACCAAAATCAAGCCATTTCTGAAAATCAATGGCTTCTACTATTATTTTCCTTCACGATAAGACTATTTTTATGCACATGTGAATTTATCCTAATTTTAGTAATAAATTGATAGCTACCTCTGAGATATGACAGAAGAGCTCATATATAGATGATGTTTTAATTGAACTTAATTTAAGTTTAAAAACAATATATTCACTACTGATATTGAACAGTGTATTCCAATATCTGTGTTAGATGGCGGGGGTCGTGACTTCATATCGATTTGCAGGTTTGTGCTGTACAACAGAAGGCACTCAAATCTGTGCTTCAATTTCCCTTGCAAACTGGGGTTAGGTTCAACTAGGCATGCTCACTGAGGTGCATGAATGAGAGTGTACAAATGAAATCCATACAAATTGAGTGCTTTAGAGCTAAAATCATGTTAGTGATGTTAAATCAAATTTGTGAGGTTTTTTCACTCAAGATATCCCCAAGTATGGAACAGATATTTTTGTCTCACCCTATCTCTCTGACTTGGACTCTGACAGCTACTCAGAGCAAGTCTCTCAAAAAGGGATGCTAAGGAATTGGTAACAAATACTAAGGGATGTAAATTCCTTAAAAACAGGAATTTCAGTTTATTTTCTTAGAAATTGAAAAATGAACAGTTAAAATGGAATCCTCTTTCTTTTTCCCTTTTGTTAAATTCTCCTCTTATTGACTAATTTGCACAGCATAGACAGCCAACTGTTGTTTGTAAACAAATGGTTAAAGGATTAGAAACATACAGCAGTCACCCTGCCAGCCTTATTGACGAGTTCTCAAACAGGCAAGCCCTTGTAGAGGGATTTAAGCAAACGAAAAGCATTATTTATCTAGAGAGACTGAGACATGAGTTAATTGTACTTGTCAGATTGGAAACAGTACTTTTATAGAGTAAATAAATGGGGGTTTAATTCCTAAAGGCTCAACATTTTAAGCATCCTGCTGCCTAGTAAGGCCTGGTCCTAAGCCCACAGTTTCATGTTTTATAAAGAGAAACAGGTGCTTAAGAATGGGGTTCACAGACATCAGTTGACAGACCAGGCAACAACCTAAGTTTTCTAGCAAGAAATACTAGCACAAAGGCTGGACCTTGAGTTCTCATGGACTTTGCTGCCACTTTCTCAACTGCCATAAAGATTCACAGTTACACCGTCTTTTAGACAGCAGTGTCCATGTCACATCACTCCTGTCTTGCAAATCAGAGCATAAAACCACTTGGAGTATGGCAGGCCCTCTGTCACTTCACTGCCCAGTTGAGCTCAGGTGAGCTGTCAGCAACTCCGGAGGAGCAGCCAGGGCAAGGGCGAGGGCTCTCCCTCACTTTTCCCTCTTCCCTCCACCACACACTCTTCATATCAAGCTCTGTCCAAACAGTAGACTTAGAAAGCAACAACAACAACAACAACAACAAAATAAAAAAAAAACAGATGAAAAAAGATAATTAGGGCAAAGAGCTTAAAAGAACAGCCTAATAGTAAGGACACATCCTGGGAAGATCTGGGCTTCAGTTTCTCCTTCAATGGGGATACTAGTACTTATAGGTAGAAAAGCAACATTCAAATCAAAGTTCAACAGGTCTTTTTTGGACTAAAGACACACAGACACTTTACAATCACTCCACGCTTCTTCACAAGCCAAAAGAAACCACTAAAAATTAATGGATAGATTAATTGACATCCTGAAGTTTACCGATGTGCACAAACACTGCATTGAAACCCTGTCAGAGATGAACAATGGCCATTGGCAGCTTCTTTGGAGCTTTTCACTTCACTGAGCACAGCCCATCCTGACTGCACCTGCAGGCTGACATGTCGTGACAGAGATTCTTTTCCAAATATATCCTTGCTCTTTCACTATCCTTGTTCTAAGCAGCACATCTCCTCGGTCGGATAACTAGGGGACAGACATACTTCCACTGCTGGCTGGCAGCATCCTGCAGGAGAGCTCAATGAGGCCCCACAAGCGCTCATGAGAAGAGCCTTCTTTGTTCCTCTTTCTTTACGGTTAGGTTGAAATTACCCAGTAAAATATCTACAAAGGTGAATCTCAATTCACCAAGGGGGGCAGGGATTTATGCACCATGTTAGATTTTGTTCTACACATCTCTCTTTGTTGTATGGCAAACAATGATTACCAATCTTCTTAAATGACAGAATTTCCTGTTCTGGTTAGTACTACAGTTAAGATTTTAAATTATCGCCAACTGAATGTTTTCCTGGTTTAATTGCCAGGCTTTGGAAAGAGGCCTAGCACCCAGGCCCTGACAGGAGTGCAGCTATGCAATAACCAGCTGGCTGCTGTCCCAAAGTAGTTAGAGCAGCCACTGAATAGAGAGAGATTTACACCCCTGTGGGCTGAAATACTTGTAGCTTCTCGTGCAGAGCTCTGCCATCCCCAGCTACTGTAACCCGCACTTCCCAAGTGACTGCACAGAAAAACTTGCTGGGGTTTTTTGCATTGCATTGACCCTGAAAGTCTTGCCAAGCCTTGGGAGACCTGGATGGGCAGCTGGCTGCTGTGTCAGTTTGCAACTGCTGCTAGAGGGCTGGATGATGCTGGGATCTGCCCTGCGTGAAGCCTTGCACCATGCTGGCTGAAAAATCTTTGCAGCTGAGTTTCTCCACGAGGAAGGGTGGTGGAGAGCTACAGTTTCCAATTTTCTTTGGTTTAAACAAGGTATTTCCACTATTACCAATGCATAGGATTCACTTGTTTGTTAATTTACATCCAGAAAAAAGACTTCACTTCTTATTATCATCAATGTTATGGCTAATGTGCACTCATTCAACTTGATTATGATGATGGCATAAAGCCCCTGTTAGTCTTTTCATATTGTCTCTCTGTAGGCACAGGGCTCAATTCTATCCCCAGCTCATTTGATTACTGTTATTTTACTCCTAAACTGAGCTTGAGGTAATTATTAGTTTCCCTCTTTTATTTTCAAAAAATGCTCAGTAATTCAGTCTCCTCTGGGTTGTTTTGCCTCTCCTGGGGTAGAAGGGGTGACAAGAGAGAATCAGTCATTCACGTGAAAAGGCTTTAGCGGCCTTAGAGTACTCCTCTGCAGTGCATACAGGGCCGTTGTGCCAATATTACCAGTGTCCTCTTGGGCTGTCACTGCGCTGCCCCATTTCTCACTCACCCCCTGTGCTTTCCTGTGGAGTCCTCAGGGAGCTACTGGCGTCCCAATGCAGCAAAAACTCCCGTGAAAACTGTGCTGAGTACAGATGCTAGGTATAAAACTCAGATCCTAGGGATGCAAACCCGCCTGTGGCCACTGCAGTGGTTTATGAGCAGGCCTCTGCAAGGTTTCCACAGCAATCCTTCAGGTATGGCAACGGGGGACAGCTCTGTCCTTTTCCTGGTACTCACACAGCCTATGCCCGTTTCACAGAGCCGGTTTTACCATAGAAGCTGCTTGATCTCTGTCATAGTGACAAGACAAGCAGAGTTAATGCCGAGTGACCAGAAGCAGCTCTGGAGTCCACATTGGTATGTAAGGCCCAGGACTGAGACCAGAACCGGACACCACACCTGTTGCTCAGCCACACAGCACGCCCGCATGCCTAAGCCAGGACACCTTTTCTCCAGAGGGCAGGGAAGCCTTTCAACCCTCAGAAGGCTAGAGGATTATTAAGAGAGGCTGACCTTCCTCTTCAAAGGCTGTGTGAATGGAAAAGTACAGAGGCATCAGTGCCAAGCTCCTCAGTCTGCTTGGGAAACAGCTGTAGCAGTTTAAGAAGTAAATATGTCACAGCTGCTCCAGACAGCAAACTCCTGCTGTTTCAATGTGATGAGAAGCAGAAGATGAATACATGAAAATGCTTTAATATATTTCACTACAAAGTTAAACCACTACCAGTTACAGCTTAACGTAATTTCTCTGACTTGGCACTGGAAGGGGCCAGGAGGACAAACCCCATCAACGCAAACTGCCCCTCAGCTGAAGGCCGGGAACCAGCAGCCCAGAGTTGAAGGACACAACTACACTGCAGCCGCAGTCATTACAAAATGCCCTGAAGATTTAGAAAGAAGCACAGCTCCGGGCTTGGAGTGTTCCTTCAGCCACGTGTTGCTCAGGTGGTGTGTTTCAAAGGATGATGGGGACAGATGGGGGTGTTTAAAGGGTCAGTACACCTGGCCCTAATCCCAGACCTATGGTCACAATAATGTCTTCAGGTTTTCCAGATTAATGTTTTTTAAAGGCCCTTGTGCACGTGATTAATTAGCCTAAAAGGTTAAAATATATCACAAATGAAGGTTATGTTTCAAAAGAAACCTAATGGGTTTAGGCATTCAAATCATATTGAACTTAACATCTCAGGCTTTATTGAGCTTATTAGCTGACCTCCAGGCAAAACATCTACACGACCGAAGTAGGCTCACAGCTACCTTCTGTTTGCTGCCTACATCTTCCCTTACAAAAAGAGACATCCAGAGATTTCTTCAAAGACCATGGAGTGTGAATAAGATAGAGATCTTGTCCACCCCAAATTGCCTTAATGGACGAAGAGACTTCTGGTGAATGTTGTGAAAGAAAATGGCAGTCAGAAGATTACACTGAGACAAGATGTCCCAGAGAAAATACGGACAGATGGGAACTCAAAGTTTTAGAGACAGAGCAGAAGCATGGCAGAAGAGCATGACTTGCTATTTGTGCGTTATGATTTTGAAAAGCAACTTACAGGCTTTTCTTTGCAGGCCACATTGTTGCAGGCTGTTACCCTGACCCTTTGCCACTGCAAATTATGTTTTTGTGGGCTCCCAAAAACATTGCATTCTGAAAACAGGAACAAGCAGAATTTGACATGCAGTTAGTGTTGGGGAGGGCAGAAGCAGTGTCCAGAAGGGAAAGGTCTTGAGGCACCAGTTCCAGGAAAGAGCCTGATAGATTGTAAGAATAGAAAGCAAAACAAAGTGCACCAGAAGAGTAAAGCTCTAGGCAATGCATGCCAAGAGATGGACCTCTGTTGCTGAAATACAGGATTTTTGCACCACTAAAGGAAGATGCTTCATTTTAACCCCTGTCTGCTCTCTCAGAGACACAGCAGTAGATGAAGCAACATACATGCACAGGAACTGGGAACTCGGCTTCTGCCTTGGAATATTTCTCCTTCAGCTTTAGTGCAAAGTATTATGTTCCATGGCAAAATAACTGCAGTGCAATATTTAAATCTACTGGGGAAAGGAAAACCTCAGGACAAAGTCTCAGTAACATTTTCAGGGAAGTTTTATCCCTGTTGTCCCAGCTTACTGTTCCTCATCAACATACAAGAGGAAAAAGCAGTGTTGTACATTTTGCCTACATGGATTTCAAATGTGCACAAAGTGAATATACCCTATATGTTTGTATTTCAGTATTGTCACAGCTTGCAGCTGTGTGTTAATAAACTGTAAGGTGAATCAGTTAGAGTGTATCAGGAAAACAAGGGAAGGACAGAAGGTGAAGCTGAGAGAGAGAGAGGACACTGCCTGAGGAAGCAGAGTGACCAAAACCCAAGCGCATACAGAAAATACATTATGGAAAATTTAAGCTTTGGAAAGGGATGGGACAGAAGAAATGGGATAGTATCACTGAAGAAGGGGAGCGGGCACCTTTTTCTGATAGTTTGGCTTTCATGGAGAATGGTGATCAAAGATGTACCGTCAGGGGTTCCTGTTTCTCCCAGCTAAACAGGGTCATTAAGTATAATTAATATACTCATTAAGAACAAATACAGCTGGCTATACTGAGAAGTTATGAAAAGTAAGAGTGAATCAGGCACCAACTAGAAGACCATTAACCTCAATCTTGCACAAGCCAGAACACAATGATAAATGAGCCTCCATGAAAGGGAAGCAGCTGAGCAATATGTAGCGCAATATAGACTGTAATGTTCAGTGATAAGAAAGCACAAGCATGCAGGATATACACAACTTGCGGGGAATGTCTGTGATGTGATAATAAGTTTGGCAGCTGTGTGCACCACTAAAAAAAGAAGTTTCTCTTGTTTCTATTACAGCTTGTGCAGTTAACACAGTCCAGGACTGATAGTGAGACTGAAACATTTCATTAAGTAAGTGGACATTATTTGCACATAGCCTTTGCTGCTCATCACTGTTGTTATTTATTTAACTCTGATCTCTTCTTAAGTAGATTGTCAAAATTCTCCAGAAAGGCAGAGTTCACAGTTACCCTACTGAGTTATATGGTGACTTGCTCATTCCCTTATAGGGAAAAATGTTTCTTATAATAATTTTTTGCTCTCTCCATTGCATCTAATGCAAATGAGATAGAGAAGCTTGGACTATTAATGCAGCTCATCAACTTGGATCAATCAAGTTAACATAACCTTACACTGATGTTTACATTCAATGTTTTGGCACTGAGATGGTTGTGTCCCTGTTATAATTGAAACATGACTGGACACAGACCATATGCACATATTTACTAGTCAAAGGCTGTAATATTTCACATTGTTCTTTCCCTTGCCTGCGATAAACAGAAGAATGGGAAAAGAAAAATGGGCATGTAAAGCATTGCTCTGAGAGGCAATCTGGATTAGAGTTTTGGCTTTACATTCCTTATCTTTGCCCTTCACTGAAAGACAAGCTTTTATCTAGAAGATGGTTTTGAAGAAGATGAAGAAAAGTCACTGTTGGCTCTGTGACTACTACATTATTATACACTGTTCTTCCATTGAATACATGTTAATTGTTATTTTAAAATATGAAGACATTAAACCAGAATGTAAATACTTGTATAAACAGGATGATGTTTAAAAAGATAAGCCATGCAAGTCTTACCTATTCAGTGACACCTACGATCATTGTCTGTAGGAAAAGTTTTGTTTTAATTTCACAAATCATTTAGCATTTATACAAGTTACGCCTGATTCAAGTTGGTAAAACAATAAGAATATATATTAGGGAAATGTATGGACCTTTAAAGAAGTGTTTATACTATGTATTTCTAATCTTTAGCCAAAGTATATTTGTGAGAGTTTCTCCTGAATTAAAAGTTTTTTAACATTTTTTAAATTTTATTGATAATCTAAGAAAAAAATAATTTTGTTTTATTGCTTTTTGTTATGTATAACAACAGAGAGCATGATGCTTCTCTGTTCAGCTTTCTCAGATGTTGAATTGTTGACAACTATGTTCTTACAATGAACACAGAGTCTGCCAGTTTTGACACTGACTTCACTGTGGGCAGGATAACATGTTTGAGCCTGTTTCCATGAAAGACAGTAGAGAAAACTCCCTTGAATTTTCATGGCACAGGATGAAGACTTTTAAGGATGATCCATACTGAGTGGGTGTTAGAGAGATCTTTATTCAGAAGTCTCACAAAGTTTGAAGTGGATTGATTGGTTGGCTTGAATCAATTCATTAGCATGGTTTCCAGTCAGAAGCATATGTGATCTCTTGAAGAATGCCGACCTCTTCCAATGACCTACTAAGGGTTAACACTGCAAATATAATACTTTTAAAATGACATGAGGCAGGCAGCTCATAGAGAATATAGTGTGTGCAGCAGCTTTCTGGTTTAGATCTTCTGATGGCAACACATTACAGGGTTTTGTTTGCTTCAGATTTTGTGTTTGTTTCCTAAATGCTGATGTAGGTACCACGTCCTGCTACTGGGTCAGTGTTTGATGAACTGGTGTCTTGGGTCAGGACCATCACCACGTGGTTGCTACCCCCCTCCCCCTCCCCCTTCCCTCCCGGTAAGATGGGGAAGGATAAGAAAAAAAAGTTGAACCTCGTGAGTTAACGATGGATTTTTAATAATACCACATGAGGAAAACAAAAGAAAGGAGAATATAACAACAAGACAAGATATAGAATACAATGGCAAACACTGATACAATTAATATCTCACCACCCAGGGCTTCACAAAAGAGAGCCCTCTCTGGCCAGCTTCCCCTTATATCCTGGGCATGATGTCAGCATGGTATCGAATACCCCTTTGGCTATGCCCACCTCCCAGCTTCTGTGAGGAATTAACCCTATCCCAGCTGGACCAAGTGGTATGTCCAAATGGAGAAAAATTTCAGTTGAGAGAACAATAGCTTTGGGGTGCTTGGATACATTTCATATTATTTTACTGCATTCCAGCCTTACAACACAGGTGAAATCAGCTAATAATTGAAGCTGGAGAACAGATAGGGAGCTTAAGTGCATGTACTACAGCCAACATTTATAAAAATACAAACATTAAAGTCCCTTGTGGAATTTAACTCATCCTATTTATCTGTTATCAATGCTTATTCCTGTTGATATGACAACGGAAAAGTCTTATTAATATAGTGAAAGCAAAAGTAGAAGCTTGGCATTGCCCACATCCAGTAACAGGGGTTTGGCAGGGGGGTTGGAACTTGATGATCTTTAAGGTCCCTTCCAACCCTAATCATTCTATGATTCTATGATTCTATGATTCTATGAACATGATCTATGTCTCAGAAGGGGATTTTTCTGCTAATCTGGCAAAGCAGTAATCAAAAGGATTTTTATTCACTAAGTTGAAGATGGTAGTAAAATGGAAGTAAGCAGCTGTGCTGGAGAAACACCCCCAGTCACATACTAGTTTCTGGATTACGCAAAAACCAAGAAAAAGTGAAATCTGCTCATAGGCACCTTATGATACCTGCTCATTGACAGCTAATTAAGAGTAGATAGTTTAAGTAATCACAGCAAACAACGTAAAGAAATAAGAGATTTGAAAGAAATGGTATGAAAAACATGCATTTACAGTAGGACAGCTGTGAGCCTAGGCAAACTTGGTAAAATCAGCTACTGACAGTAACTCACAATAAGGTAAAGAAAGCATTGATTCAAGTGAGGAAGAAAATCTCAGTATTCCCTACTGGCTCTCAGCCTACTGGTTACCGGTTGACAGATCCACATGGACAGGCCAGTAATAACAAGTACAGAATACAACTTTGAAGCGCAGTAGTTCTTTAGCTTATAAGTCCCTCTAAATGCAATCCAGTGTTTGTTTTCATAGTGTGAACTCTTCACTATCATCTCTGTTTGTAACAGAGTATAGTCTAGTCTAGTATACAAAGAGTGCCGCTATAAATAAACAGAAAAGCATTTTAATCCACATTCTTATTCATTCCTAAAATCTCAGCTTATGCAAATTTTTGCTGAATTTAATAGGACTTTCCTCTAGGTAAAAGCTGAAGGCACAGAGATCATAAATCTGCTTAATATCAAGACATTATTCTTCTGGTTTTATATGTATGCCTATTCACCTGCAGAAGCTGGATAGAAAAATGTGCTTGACAGGCCAAAGACATGAAACTCCTGTACTGTTACTTGGGGTTAAGGTATCTGCAGCTGAACGCCTGCCAGCACACACCTCGCAACACCCCAGCTCACAGTGGGGCCCAGGAGCAGAAGTTGCAGTACCGCTGTGAAACTGGGCGATTGTGTCTTCTGCTGTATTGTGGTAGGCTCCAGGTGTACAAATAGATTCCTAGAAGCAACCTGAAGTACCATCCCCTGACCCTAGCGAAAAGCCTTCCTCTCTCTGCAATCGTTCATCTCTGTCTTCCCTACAGGGAGGAAACTTCCTCTGCAGAACTGCCACCTTCTTCAGGTGAAAAGATAGCGTCGGTGGGAACGTGGTATTCCAGTGTAACCACTAGCCAGAAGGAAAAAAGTAGAAGGGTTTTGTCTGGCTCCCTCCAGATCCTGTGCCTGAAATAGAAATTATCTACATCATGCTTTCCTATATTGCTTCTCATTGACTGTAAAGGTGTCGCTATTTTTTCCCCCCATGTTTCTTGGCTTTACTGAATTCTTGTGATATTCACATAAGGGTTTAGTCCATGTACACAATAGTTTTCTCTTTGGAAACCATACCTACCTTTACATAAAACCTAGAGGTTCTTCTGAGTTGTCTCATCTGTGACGCCCACTCTCAGTCCTGTGCCATGGCCTCTTCTGGCAGAACAGAGTAAGATGAGGGTCCCTGAAGAGACTCAGAGCTGAGCATCAGTCACTGGGAACTGCATCTCCTGACCGAAGAAGAGTTCCATAGCAGGGAAACAGTGCTTTCATAGTTCTTGAAGACCTCCCAGGTTGGTGACATTGCATAATATCATGCAGAACATTTCCATTTGCTGATGGCCAGGTGCAAGTCTGGGTGAATCAATGGGTGTGCTGTTCTTCCTACACTGGGAATGACTGGAAATAGCCTGAATCCTTTATGTTTTCACTGGTGTATTTACAACAATGTGAGAATGAAGTCTCCAGGCATGAGCGATGGAAACAGTAACTAAGGAAAACACAGTAATGAAGATAAACTTACCCAAATCAGGAGGTTTGCACGTATTAGGTTTAATGCAGAAGCATAGAGACATGAGATCACATTGCATTGCCTCCTTGCTCTCTCAGTTTGTTCTTGGTTTGTAATTTTCCTAACTGCTGCTGCTGAATCAAAGCATTCACAGAGAAAAGGACCTGGCAGGACATGCCAGGAACAAGATTGTGCTCAGGCATAAGGCTTTGATCTTGAAGATTCTTCAGCTGAGTACAGTGCACAAAGGTGCAGCCTTGGTTCAAACTAGCAGAGGGAAAAAACTCTGATGGTGAGTTTTGCCTGGTGACTGAAGAGTTAGTGCAGGGCAGTAATAAATGCTGCATGTGCAGTTTTCCATTGCTGATGCACTTTTAAAACCTGAGCATATGCAGAGGAAGTCCTCGCATGGTGGTAATTTGCTGCACACATTTTTTTTTCTACTTATTTTTAGAGATGCACAAGAAATGAAATCTTCAACCAGCAGGAAGTGTGGAAAGAACTTTCTTTGCAGTATGAAGCCATCAGTGTTAAACCAGATATATATAGAGAAATAAATAGATAGGTAGAGCAAAATATTCATATTTTTTCAGGTTCCTTCACTTGTATTAATACCCAAATCACCCCTAGAAAATTCTCTCCACAAGCCATTTGAGTATAATGCATTTTCAATATTTCTTTTATCTCTTGATTTACAGCCATGGGGATGAAAACTAAATAAATACCTTTCCTTTGTTTTCTAGAACTCCATGCTTTGTTCCATTATAAAAATCAATCTGACAGACTTTTATATTACAGAGATAAAAAAGGAGATACAGAATGTGCTGTGAACTGTGAACTTTTCTAAGGATAAGTGATATCACTGTGAAATAAACAAGCATGTGTCCCCCAGAGAGATGCAGAATATTTAGGAAAGGCTGGAACCTCACAGAGGATTTTTCATTAGTGTGATACTATCTGGTGTATTCTTTTTTTTTTTCATTCCTTTTTTATTCTGGTCAAGGACGGACAAAACCTCAACAGGTATTTTTAAACCATCATCTATAAACTAAACAAAACTATAGCTACAAATGTCAGTGTGCACATCAGCTGGGTGTTATGTCAAAAGCAGAAGTTTACAGAGAACAACACAGGCTGAGCAATCAGCATGCAAAATTTGGCCCAGCACATATCACATATCTTAACATGGCCAATACACATATCTTAACACTCAGGGTAAGGTTTTAAATGGCAAGGCATCATTCTACCTTTGCGTTGGGTAACCTCCACCTTTACAGTTGTAGCAATACAGTGGCACTTTTTCTAGATTAAAAACCATTTTTAAAGTTTGAAAAAAAACTGAGTATAGCTGATAGAAGTGACAGTATGTTAATGTCGACATCTGATGAATACAAAATGCAGGGGAATTGCTTGTTGCTGAAATACATTAGATCATAGCAGCAGCAAAATGTAGCAGTGAGACGCCACCATCATCATTTCAACGTCTGTTCCATATAATTGCAGAGTGACTGCAAGCTAGCAGGGAAAGCTATCTGTCTTTGGGAGTCTTGTAAATGACATGCTATTTAAAATAAAACATCGAGACTATGAAAAACAGAGACTTTTCAGCATCTATTGAATTGTGTACAGTCTTCGTGGAACATCATAAATGCAGTTCTCAGAGGAAGTAAATGGTTGTCTGAAGACACATTCCTAGCAGTGCCATTAACACAACTCATCAGCTAACAAGAACATACTCATCTGTCTAGACATGGATGATATTAGAAAAGTAATCACCATAGATCATTTTCACGTCCTAGTCCTAAAGGAGCTCTGTGTGGTTTGATTCCATACCTGCCCTGGCCCGCAGTGCTGCATCCAGCTGTCCTCACTCACCGATGGTGTTAGTTATCCGAGCTCTGCATGAGCGGTGGAGCTCCTGCTGTCTGGACCTGATGAAGTATGGGTCTGGTGCAGATAAACAGAGAGCTTATTGCTGAGCCAGAGCTTTAAAATGCCAAGGAAATAGTTCCTTGTCTCACCTTCTCCCCTGACACTACAGAGAATGTTTAGAAGGTTAGCTTAGGTCAAACACCCAGCTTTTTGAGAGGTAAGAAAAAGGACATGATTTTCATTCAAGCTGTTAAGACTGTGGTTCCAAAGAAAGAAGCACAAATATTTGGTTTCATATATAATGCTCTGTTAATCATAACACTCTGGTCTAAATATAATGCTCCGTTATGATAATGCTCTGTGCACATCATTGTATTCAAGCAAAATTTTTTTTCTGCTTGAAATTGATTTGTATGTTTAATCCCTTTCTTGAATTTTTGCTAAACTCTGCACTCAGAAATTATCTTGGTTAAGAGTCACAAAATCACATTGTGTCTCTGTGAAAAACCAATTTTCTTTGATCTGTTATTTTGCCACTGTTTTCCCTTTTGACTGTGCTCTCATGTAAATGTTACTTCTATGTAATGTTATTTGGGACAGCATGAATACAATTCTGGCCAGTTTTTCTTAGCTTTTTTAGGTAAGGGATATCACCAGCACATTTGTCCTGTCTTCCTATAGAATGCAGTGGAGTCACAGGTGGAAGCAGTCTGTGTCTCCTCTTGAAACTTAAGCTCTAATATGGTCAGTAGGGCACTATCTTAGTTTCTTTCAAATGCACATTACAGAAAGAGCAAAGACTCAGAAAATAATTCAAATTTATTTAGGAACTTTCAGTTGGAACTTAGGAACTTTATGACTGTGAGCTTAGCCTAAGGACAGGATCCTTGGAAGATTTATAAGCAAAAACCTAGAGATACAAATGATGGTACTTAACTAGTTTCATGTAACTAGAAAGTCAAATGAAAACTTAATTTTATTTGCTCAAGCAAGAGAAATAATTGTCTCTGTTTAAGACACTGTAATGATTTCGGGATACCCAGGCTGTGAAATTGCTGTGACAAAGGCTGGTAAGACATATGTTCATTCCATTACAGATTAGAAAAATGCATTATATTATGTCTGTAGATCTTCAAACGTTGTGCCAGATATGTGAAAATGTAATAAGGGTTCTAGTGATTATTTCTTTCAGCAACAGCTTTGCAGATGGAGGTAAATTCTGATGCCATATGAATATAAAACATTAATAGGACACAACTAGCGCATGTTGTGTTGCAGAAGACTTACACTGTCCACTAATATCTACACATTGGTCGCAGTACATTTCATAACAGTCTTGTGTCAATTTTGGTTTGAAAAGTACAAGTACCATATATTTGGAATTTATGTGGCCTTTTTTTTTCTTTGTTAGGACTCGCCTTTTTTTTTTTTTAATCCTGCAGGAATTGTTTCTATAGTAATTTGAGAAGTAAAAGATTTCTAGTTCAAAGGTTTATATTCACTTAAATTATGCAGCTTTGTAAATAAGTATGACACAATTTAGTAATATTTCCATAACAGGGTTGGAGGGAGTAGCATAAGCAGATGATGATTTTGACACCTACATTTTTCACATCTGCAGAGTGAATATTTCAAGTGAGTTATTGGAGAGAACTCTTTAAAAACATGGGTAATAGAAGTTTCTAAATAATTTATCCTTGTTTATTCCAAGTGTGGCAAAATAACCATAGAGTTTAAACTGACCATAGTGCTCAGCAAAGTTTTTCATGCACAGCCACCAATAGGTAACTATATTCTGCTCACAACAGAGAATCAGAGAGACGGATGGAAAAAATTTACTCTTTAAATCCACATCTTAAAAAAGAGAAGAGAAAAAAGTTAGTATAGATGAATAAAAAATTCCAAACTAAATTAAAATGTGTTAAATAACTTTTCCTGTTTCTTTTGGACAATTCAATATTCATAAAACACTATTCCTATGTTATCCACGTCACAGCACCCCATCCTGAAGGAGGTAAGCCAAGGTATCTGGTCCCATATGAAAGTTTGAGATCCAGGAGCAAAACTAATCAAAGATGAAACTACATATTCTGCCCTTAGTGTATCTGTCATCGCACAAACCTGCCTGGGAGTGGCACTGCCAAATGACTCTGCTCTTATGTAGAGAAGAAGCACCGAGACCCAGGATATTCCTTCAGCTTTATCACCAGTATATGGTCAATAGGTCACTGCACAGTTCTAGTTAAGACGTGAGTAAAATGCAAGTGCTGTCACTCTTTCAGAATGTTCTCACCAACTCCATTCAGAACAGGGAAAAGTACCAGAGCTCTCGTAACAACAGGAAGCTTAAAGAAATCAAACTTGTAATGCCACTGAGAGTTTCATATTCTGCTGAAAATTCAACTCCACCCGCTCTTACTGTCACTGTTACTAAACTGTTGTTTTTAGGAGATTGTTCTTTTAATATCCCTATTACTATCCCAGAAAGAGGCTGCACCTGTTCCCAGATTTGAACTTCATCTATGCCACAGATTTGCCCCTCTCTTGCACTTAAAAGTCTAGACAACCTTGTCAACACTCACTGCCCCATGATGGAATCACAAGGATTTCTCCAAAGAAGGAGGGAAGTGAACATTAAAAAAAAAAAAAAAGATAAAAACACGTTCCAGGCATCCAGATTTTGTGCCTATTACTGGCACACAAGACAAAAGCAGAGAGCACAAAACATCACAAACTAACCTGGACAGTTAGAGCCGAGTCTGCCCCCAACAGCATTGATCTCATTAGCGAACACACAAAGCTTCTCCTGGTTCAACGCCAGCACAAGCTGCACAACATGTGCCTGAAGTTATTTAGTACATCAGATCAGAGAGGAAACAAAGATGGACAATGCTATATATGCCTCCTCATCAGACACCAGATTTTGGTAAGGCATCCCAGATGAAACCAGCTTAATTAGAGATAATTTATTTCAAAATTGATATCAGAGCATAAGGATATCCGCAGGTAAAGGAACTCTGATCGTTTTTGCAATGATGGTAAAGCATCCACCGGTTTGTCACTTTTAGAGATTTCAATAACAGAAGCAACAAGGTCAGGACTGAATTGCCAAAGCTCCTCTCCTCGTTTGCCTCCCTAAAAGTAGTACTGGCATCCCAGATTTAGCCATTATGTGCAGTCCTGCTGTGCTCCTGGTTTCACTCTAAAGGTCAAGGAGGACCACACAAACTGGGCCTCATCACTAACTATAGTTGCCAGCACTCTCGTAATAGGAATCCCAGTTCCACCAGTGATCCCAGTTCCACCACAATAAACTTGCAGGTGCTGGCCCATTCTCAGCCCACGAAAGGCACCACAGCCATGAGCACCTGCTGACTCCCTGCCATTTGCTGCCTCTGCCCATGGCATGCTGGGCTTTCCCAGCTCCCACCTGCATTTCCACAGTTCCTGACACCTCAGGATAGATGAGGAGAGAAAAGTGGAAATGTGAGATAGAGAAAAATGACATAGAAAAATGAAGGCTGATACAAACAAGCTGAAAGATAAAAGATGCCTCTAAGTTTATCCTGCAGCTTTCCTGTAAGGCAATAGAATTTTCTGTCCTCCAGTGTTGCTGCCTCATCTCAGTTCCTACAGCTACTTTGAAATGATAAATCACATCATCAGTCCCAAGTAACAACATGCAGCAAGGCTGGACATTAACTGCTGCAGAAACCAATCACTTCTCTGTAAAGATCACACATAGCTCAGGAAGATTTTCTCTAACTCCAGTTCTGCTGAACCTGCGTCCACTTGCACATCTGAATTCCTACATGGTTTTATATTTCTGCACCTCATGTATTTATTAAATATTCAAAATACTTAAGTACAAGGTGTTGCTCATCTTCCCGTCTGTCTGTATCATAAGCTCTTCATTGCCCTCAATACAAGAAGGAAATGAAAGTGTAAGCTAGGCCACAGAAGAATGGACATAAAATAAAGGCAGGGGCAAAATCAGAAAAGGACTGGATGTGATACAATTAGGAAGAAACATCCATGGCAACAAGAATATATTTCTATAAATAGGTTATTAGTAAAAAGAAGAACAAGAAAAGAGTTGGTTTGCTACTCATAGAGGAAGAAAGCTTTCAGTAGAAGACATGAAAGAGATCAAAGCATCAAATTTCTTTAGCTGTAGTCAGTTTGCTAACACTAGCAGTACCAACAACACAAGGGTTAGTATCTCTGTCTAGAAGAGGGGAAAAAGACATTAGAGAGCAGCTGGATGTTTTCAATTCACATGACCAGGCCAATTTTGTCACGGACTATGTGAAAAAGTAGGTGAAATAGTGTCAGGACAATTAGAAGTTACTTCTCAGACCACAGGGATAGTGAATTATGAGGTTGAGGAAAAAGGGGGGAAAAAAAAAATCAATATCATGCTCATATTTAAAAGAGGTGAATGGAGGGGCTAGGAAATTTCAGATCAGTCTGTGTAAATACTGTAGCAGCAGCAGAGTTTTGTGCCTGAGATAGTGTAGAGATATATACCAGAAAGGGTTAATAGGGAAAGGTAATGCATTTTATTAAGCTAATTAATGTAACTTTTTAAAAAATCAGATAAGTTTTCAGCAGTGAAAACCCTTTTACAGTGGTCAGGAAAAATATTGGAGCAAATAAACAAACTACTTGAAAGAACTTAGAAGAAAATAAGAGAGAGAGAGGGAGAGATGAGTAAAAGCCAATAATGGATTTGCCAAGAACAAGTTATGTCAAACTACTGTAATTTCCTCCTCTGACAAAGAAGCAGACATGGCAGATAGAAAAGAATAAGTGCATGTCATATATCTTGACTTATTAAGGCTTTTGACACTGTCTCATGTGACATTCCCCAGCACAAACAGGCGAGGACAATACAGTCTAGATTAAACTATTTGAAGACAGGTTCAGAACTGGCTGGGAAAAAACCTACATTTTCAAAACCAGCAGATTGTCACTGTCAAATTGGGTAGTGGGATCTGCAGCGATCTGTGGGTCTCTGCCCAGTTCTGCTCCTATTGAATATTTTCATGGGCAGCCTGAATGTGGCAATGTGAAGTGTATTTACTGCACCCGCAGGTGACAGAATGCTAACAGGGCACAAGCCATTTGGGCCACAATAATTTAACAGACCCAAACCACAACCAGCCCACCTTGCTAACATGGTTTACCCACTGCTCTAAAAATGCAAGTGTCTTCAAGGTACCCCCGTCCTCGGGCTTAGCAGACCCTCTGAGCAAAGAAGGGGAACAACAGAGCAATTGTTTAGACTGGATTTACACATCTGAGGTTACTCTAGGGTCAAGGAAAACTGTAAACCATATGGGGAGCATTGCAGGAAGGTAGCTGCTGCGTAGCTGGACTTTAGGAAGACAGACCTGAACCAGGTGACAGTCTGAGTTCAGCTGGAGCAGGGCTGGACCAGGAGATGAAGTGAGGCAAGAGAAGCTGCAGCGTAGCGGGAGGCCAGGCACAGGTGCAGGCAGCAAATTCCTATATTTGTAATTAATCACAACTTCAAATACTGTCACCCAGGAGCATGTACGCATGTGTGGGTATAACAAGAGATTGAAAGGCCACAAGACCCATGTACCTCAAACTCGGGCCGGCTGCCTGTGTGCAGACGTCAAGGCTCAGCGTCATTTCCCTGCAGGTCTGACTGCCCCAGCTGTGCCTTCTGGTCCATCCACGTGCACTAGCCCAACACCAGCCTGCACAGCCCTGGGTATGCCTGCACAGACCCTCGTGGGCAAGTCTGTAGCTGATGCTGCAGTCTACGCACAATGTGCCCACTCTCAGCCTCTATTTCATCCAAGAAAATCTCTGTCTGGCTCCTAGGTAAGCTCCTTCGGGGCCGTGGCAATCTTTCTTCTCCCTGCAGGGGCCCAGGTGTCTCTGGTGAGAGAGATCCTCAGAAAGCGTGTTTACGCGGTCTCCAAGAATGATTTCATGCTGCATTATGTTGAGAGTCATGGAAGTCCTGCTGGTGGATACATGTATAACTCCGGGGATATGAGGCATCACGTCACTGTGGTTACATCCAAACTTCCACTTGCAAATTATGCATAAAGTAAAAATAGCAAGGACAGCCCTCCACATTACTCATTTGAATCTTTTCCACCTCTTTTTAATATTTCAAATAATCCAGTGAAAATGTTCCTGTTGTCTGATTGACCAAACAGTCTTTAGATGCACCAGTCAGTAAGACTGATGGGGTAGAGAGCTATTGCAAAAAGCTGCTGACAAGGTACGTACTGACATCCTAATAACAGGCATTAGCTCCTGAAATCACATACTAGGCACAGTAAGAATTATCAGTGCAGAAATTATTATTGTACCTAAAGAGGCAAGCCCTGAAAAACACTATTCATTTTAATGGCAAATTACCGGGTAACTCTCAAAGCTGAAGGAGGAACAGTTGTAGCTCACACCATTTCTATGTAAAGTGACACAGATTTATAGCCCATAGGATTCAAAATTTTGTGTCTTACCCAGACTAAGTATTGCTATGTACAATTTAATTTTGCTCAACTCTTGGCTAAGGAAAAATGATTTGTATTTCTATTCTGCCATGGAAAACTACTGCAAAGGCAATGGGAGTAGGTAAAAATGAAGGGAAAAGAAAGAGAGGGGAAAAAAACAACCCAGGAAAATCAACACAACTATATTTATAGTGGTCATTTTTCCTGTCCTATTACAGCTGAGAAGTATGATGGAGCCCTTTATTAGAAACTGAAGATGAAAGAATACACTGCAGAATAAACACAGTTAATTTGCTCTTATATATGCAAAAACAGAGCCAATATTTTAAAATTATTTTTATTCATCTATTAAAGCTATAAGCTAGACTCTGTTTATCAAGCAAACTAGTTTTGCTCACCAATATTTCAGATGAATTTTAAAAGAGAAACAGCACACAAAAAGAATTTACCTCCACTAAAACTTGGACAGGGATGCTTATCTTTAAAGTACACATAATTTTATTATGATTATTGAAATGGGGTATTACCTGCAGCATTTACTACCCAGACCTCATTGCTTTCCACAAATGAACAGTAAACACCAGTAACATGGGTGCATATATTTTGCAGTAGATTTGGTGCCAGGAAGCAAATAAATGAAGCTAATCAGGTCACCTATCTCATGATTGTTTTTACAGTTCACATCCAGCTGAGTTTACAGCATAGCAGGAAGCAAGGGGTATAACAAAAGCACTTCACAAAGGCAATTTGAAAATGTAATTGGCTTAAGTCATTGTCAAAGCCAACAGGGACACAAGTTTGTAGGGCAACTGGTAACAGGGCACAAATACTACTTGTATGAAAACTACTGTGCATTTAACTACATGTAAATTAGCATGTAGTGGCAGGATAACAACATGGTGAGTACCGTATCATTACAAGATTATAGCCTTCTGAACCACAAGGCAAGAATACAGGTTGTATGCTAATTAGTTTTGGATCTACTAAAGGTAATTACACGGTAATCTCCACGTAGTTACATGGTGTTTAATAGGAAACAGTATTAACTAATCATATAATTAAAGAGTAATTGCATGATACGCTTGCCCTGTGACATCCATGGTGGCCAGATAAATTAAAATTGATGGAGTTTCATGGCATAGCCTGTTCCTGTTATGAGACTTTAGGGCCACACCACGCCTCTCAAAACATTGAAGTAGACAGAAAAATGTACTAAAAAGTCAGGGTGCTTACCACTCTCTCAATACACAGAAATAGCACCTCATGCCAAAAATCACTGTTCCTTTCTACAAAATACTAGGCAGGGCATCTCACCATGTTCTTTGATTTGTCCTCATCTTTGTCTCCTTTCCTTTCTACAGGGGACATTGCCATGAAACTAATAAATAAGAAAGTTACTGAAACTCTCCCCTCAGACTTTCCAAACCCAGGACTGCAGCCAGCAAGGCTCCTCCATTTCCCTTCCATTAGCTAGGCATCCTTCTGCCTTTGCTCGTCAGAAGGTGCTCCCTGCTGCTACACTCTTTTCTCCAGCCTAATACTTAGACAACATTTCTAATGATTCCTAACAGGTCACACCACTGACCACAGGAAATGCTGCACAGCACAGCCAACTGGAAAGGGGAGGACAAGCAATGCAGATCAGCACAGTGCTGGTCAAATTTACGAGTGTCTCTTGCATGAACTGATGACGTTGCAAAAATTGTTTTATTCCCGAGTGGGCTGAAAAGTGGCAATTTCCTACAAAACAGCATTAAAAATCCAGTGAATCAAATAAATTCGTTCTTGTTTTAACCTTTTTCTTTCATTCTGCTTTTCATTTCATGCCAACTAAAATTAGGGCTATATAATAGCATCATCTACAGCAAAAAGGAAGTGCAAAAAACCCACCAAATTCAATGTGCCCTGCACAACTCAGTTTCAATAAATAAGCATTTTTCAAAAGAAAAAGGTCAATCCAAAAGTTTCTGACCATATGCAATACTAAGCTTGTTTCTGGGGCTTCCCTAGCCTGTTAGGGATGTAATCTCCATTCAGAAATTTGAAAGCAAGTGAAACACCACACTAATAAACTGCTAAGAGCACAATGTGCAGTCATCTATGATACCATGGACTGTGAAAGGACTATGCACTCTGCTTAGTTTTAAAATAACAAGTCCCATTCACTGCCCTTCTGAAGCCCAAGCTTCAAAATGTTGCTGAACTCCCCAGGAAGGAAAGAAATGCCCCCTTTTTTTTTTCTGGCAAACTTCATTTTGATTGACCAGAGCACAGTACCAACACTGCGTACTGCTCTGTCCTCAGCAAGTGAGGAACAAAAGATGGGTACAAACACTGAAGAGGAAAAAAAGCTCTTGCCAGCTTCACTGTGGTAGAGCCCCACAAAAAAGTTAGTGAAGCTACGGGCCAGAGCAATGCTACAGGAACATATACGTAGAGAGAGTGAGCTAATAATACCGTCCATAAATATAGAACAGACAAAAGAGAGCAAAGGTATGATTCAATGCCCTTTTCTCCCCTTTCACTTTATTATTTCATATTTGTTCACTCTTTGCTTTTTATAAAGATCTAGAGCTGGATTTGGCCAAAAATAAGTAGGGACTCTAGGGAGTCTGCAGTTACCCTTGAACTGCTCACTGCAGCCTGAGAGTGAGCTGTGCTGAGAAGGAACAGAGCCCAGATAAGTGCCTAGAAAATACATTAATTTGGTGTTTCTACTCTGCTGAGCTTCTGTGACACCTTGGAGGGAGATAGAGCTGCTGCTGTCCTCCCACTTGAGGGGGTTCAAAGGACCGTGACATACTGGATCCACTCCATCATGCCAGTGAACCAGTGATGCTAGGAAGTACCATTCCTTTCAGTAAAGTAGTCACACAACTTTTAATTGCGTAGCTCCTAGAAGGCTACTGCAATGCCTGTAAAGTTTAAAGGTAGAGGAAACATCTTTTGTTACACCAATTGGCAGAGCTGGAAAGGCTGGACAGGTTTGGGGGTTTCTTCAGTTCTACAGCAGTACTGCAACACCAGCATGCTGAGTTCATATTGAAGCTTCTGTTTCCAACCCAGAGACAAACTTTTGGGGTTGAGGGCTTGAACAGTTTTTTCCAGCTCTCCCAGCTGATCTCCCAAAAGATACCATCTCCGCCTGCAAACTTCACATTGCTTATATTGTTGGCTTATCTCAACCGCAACAAAGTACTACCACAAGCAGAGGCAGCCTCACTGTGCCCGGCCATTACTTACAGCTCGAGATAGGAGAATGTGCAGTGCCAGCTGGTACCTGATCAGGCTGAATGGAACTCCTGGGTTACACCCCACCACGAATCATGGGTCACAGGGGTAGGGTGCTACATTTTGTGTTAGGGTATCACATGCACAGCATAGCCCTGTTCACATGCCAAATGATAGCATCTACCCTAATTAAAGAATTGAGGGTTTTCTTCATTTCATCTTATTTCACTTATATTCCAGTCCCATAGCTCCCAGTGTAGTCCTCTGAAATACAGGGTAAGAGGCCATTGTGAAGCTAAAGGGAAGGGAGGAAAACTGGCAACTAAACACTTTCACAGCCATTCTACCTTGGCATTGGAAGGGAAGGGAGGGGGCGTGCAAGCCATGTAAAGCACTCCCAGATCTCAGGGAAGGTTTTACGTCTTGGATCTCTGAGCACCTAATGGTGGTTCAGAGAGAAGAAAAGAAAGGACTGTACGTGTCAGGAGAGCTCCCTGAAAGGGAGCATGACATTGAAAAATTATGTCCGATTGTGAAGTGTTTTGGCACTGAAACAAGTCTGCTGGGCCAGCACAGTCACACTACGCAGCAGTTCCCACGTGTGCAGCGTTATATGGGCAGCTTGCTAACTAACAGTCCCCTAAGAGCAGTGAATCATGTTAGCATATGGACTTGGCATCTAGGTTAGCCAGGGCTGAGTCAAATGACTAGACAATTAAGTAAAGCCAAGCAGCACGAGTAGCTCACAATATTACTTCAATTCAGAGATAACAAAGGCTTATCAATTAACAGCAATAATTACTAGAGTAAAAGACCTTATGAACTTCTCTTTTTCTTGCACTATAAAAGTCTGTATAAAATCCTGTATACTGTGCTGATATTGACACTTTTCAGAAATGCAATTCCATTTTATTAGAATACAGAAATATTCCAATGCCGATTATGGTTTATTAAAAGACACTGGAGTGAAAAGATCATGTCTGTCTTCTTCTTTTTTCCTCTGCAACGCACACATCCAGAACTTGGATCTGAACAACCCATTCCCCGAATGCCCAGGACAGTCCTTCAGTACTCCACAAAGACAAGCTCACCTGTCTGCATGACTGTCTGCCAGGCCCAGAACAAAAAATATGAACATTCAGCAATAGCTGGGAGCCAGCAAAAGCTGGGAAAAGGAAGACTGTAACAGACAGGATTCTCTCCATCATTACCTCTCTCTTCAGCACCATTGGGAGCCTCACAGTGTGCTCCCACCCACTCCAGCCCCAGAGCCATTCAGCGGTGACTTCTTCCCCCTCGCTCAGGGCAGCTCCAAGGCCCAGCCTTTAGCGGCTGTGGCCTGTTCCCCAAGCTGGCATCTGCCAGGGAGCCGAGGAGGGAGGAAGCACAGCTCCTCACAGACACCCAGCCAGTCGTGCTCCTAGCTCCCAAAACAACTTTTACTCAGCGATCTGATCAGCATTTCAAATATCCGATATCTCACAATTTATTAAATGATTACAGAATCCCCAGAAACCCTGGGGATACCGTGACTGAGGAGCACCCAGGGGTTGGCGATACGGAACAAATGTGGCCAAAACCAGGTGCACCAAAGCCTAAAGCAAATGGAAACCGGCTGGACGTTGGAAAAGGGGTGCTTTCCTAGTCAGTGTGAACAGTCAGTCACGCTGGGCTCTCAGGATGGAAGCAACACCTGACACACGAACAGTACAGGAATCTGAAGGTGAGATACAAGAAGCAATTTTGGGCCATACCTCTGAATTTATACTGAAAACACACTGGCTCTCTTGGCAACTGTGATCAAGACATTTTACTTGGCCAGAAACACCAACCTTTACCTGTTTAGCAGACAACAGTTATTAATCCTCATGCTGTGAAGGTGCCTCCTTGTGTGTCCTTTTCACCTCCCTCCCTCCAGCCTGCACGGGAGTACCTCGCCTCTTTGCCCTTTACCACACCAAGGCTGTCGTTACGGAGCAGCTCTTTGTACTAGCATTCTTTCATCTGACCAAGGAAGAAGAAAACAAGAGGAGTACAAATAGGAAAGCATTATGTACGAAGAAAGATCCTGAACAAAAAGTCAAAAAAGTAAATTAATATAGATCAGTCAGCCCTTCACCTCTCAGGTTGCTTATGCACATTCAAGACAATGCCTGACTCTGAGGACACTAGAAGCACTGTGAAGAAGAACGATTCTAAGAGAAGGCAAAAGGTTCAGCAGTTTATTAATATGTAATCAAATTTAAAATTTTAAAATGAAAAATATTTACAAGCCCAGTAGAAGCAGGGCCCAGGACTGGGGAAACAAAGGCAAAGAACCTGGGTTTGTAAATATTTTAAATTTAAATTAAAAAGTTAAATTATATGTGCAAAAAAAGAAAAAAGGTAGACATAGAGGTTGTATGTAAGCCACGTATAGTAACTCCTAGGTCTCAAGGTAGGTTCGAATTCCTGGATCTCTGAACATCTGATGCCAGTCTAGCAAGAAACAAAACTTGTACTAAGAGATGCTATAGGCATGGGAAGATCGCAGCAATGGTCACTGGAAGAACAAAAAGGGAAAAGGAAGTAGAAAGGAGGGGAAGACAGGAGCTAGAGAAACTGAAGGAAGATAAATGTGAAGACTTGTATTTGTTCAGTCACCACTTATTGATGAAACACTATTTTTCCCAAAGTGTCTTATGCACGAGCGAATCAGCTTATTTCAGTCTCAATGCACCCACTTAGTCCAAAAGAGCAATTAAGATATTGCATAGAGTCCTCACTAGCCATTTCATTCAAGTATCAGCAGGAAGCTAGATGCAGAGCTGAGAACAAGCACCATCCAGGATCCTACCCTGCCTGGCACTCCTCAAGCATCTGTGCCTGACAGGGCAGGTTTGGGTCTCCTGCAAAAGCAAATAAACAGCTTGTGGTAAGGGGTGGTGTTCCAGGGTGACCATTTTCTGTGTTTGTCTAATGTCAGATGGGGATAGGATGTTTGCATCCAGCAAAGTCCCTCACTTTTTCACTCTGGTCTGTCTAATTCAGGAGATAGTTTGTCACACTGCAGCCACTCTCTGCTGCCACAGGATTTCCTCTTTCATTGACTAGCCCCATACAACCTTATTCATCCAATGGCCACAGCAGCCATGCTAAAATAGGCCTACAGAAAGCTAATCCTTTATGCCAGTATCTAAGCAATAATTTAATAGCAATGGGGTTTTGCCCTGTATCTGCACAACTTGCCAATTTTCACAATTTCATTAAAATACTCCTATTTTTTTTTCTCCTTACACTGCAGCTCTGTGACTTTATTATGTTGACTTCCATTAACACAAGATATTAAGGCTCTAGTCTCCACAGTTGCAGAAACCTATGAATACAGTCTCAAATACAGTCCCCAAAACCACAGGCAAACAAAAAGGTTTTGTTGTTGGTTGGTTGACTGGTTTTCTAGTTGTCCCTAAGCAGATTGTGAGTTCTATGCATCCTGATGGTTTAGAAATTCAGGTTTGGCAGTACTGAACTTGGGATCACTCCAGGTCAATATTAGCTCTTGCTTTCTGTTCTCACCTTCACTTTTGTTTGCCTAGAAGTGGAAGTCACATCAAGAAATGTAAAACATGTTTTAAAATATTAACCTTTTTGAGACCTTATTTTAGCTACTCTGACCTCTTACTCTCCTGGAAGCAAAGCCAGAAAAGGCCAGTGATGACTGAATTCTCTCTTTATATCATCAGCTGGAGCCAGCTGACATCTGTGAGGGCTGTTTGAAAGTTGTCACAGGAGAGAAACATTTTGGTGTCTGAAGTCATCTGGTTTCAAGTTGGATAAAGCAGTGGTTTGCACTTCCCTGTCTTTTCCCTTTTCTTGCTTATCTTTAATTGTCCCAACTTGTGCAAAGACACCAAGCACCCACACGGTCAGCTCCTTCCTCAACCACTCAGATCCCTATTTTGATGATGCTCCATCTGCAATGCTGTTGAAAGCAACAGATCAGAGAAGAGACATCCAGATTTGAAATTTTCCATTAATTCGCATGGTGCAGAAAAATCAAGAGTCAGCAAATGACAGGTCATATATAGACTGTGCCAGCTTGAATATTATAATTTCTCTAGTAGATATGCCATGCAAATGAGGTGGTATACCATGCATAAAAGCATACTGGAAACAGAGAAGTTATAACTAGCTCATCAAAGCTCCTAGGCACAAGGAAGCAACCCTGAAACACAAATCCAAGTGGTAAAAACATAAGCTCTAACTAACCACATCTCAGTATGGAAAAAGAAATAAAAAATCAGTATCAGTCACCAGAAAAATCTGGATGACTGGACTGTTGCAGGCCGAGATCATCACCCTAATGAAAAATCATAAAGCAAAACTGGGTACTGGTTTTGCTTCTTTAAATTACTCACAGCCAACAGTGACCTTCCTAGGCTGGGCTCCCTGTTCAGCACTTTACTGTCTCATTGTATCGAAAAGATGTTTTCCCTGACCTTTGCAGCTTCCCCTTTTGTGCACTACCTGGTATCTTGATAGAAAATACAGATATCTACAGCAGACACAAAGAGAAAAAAAAATCTAATTCCAAACTATTTTCTCACTTGTCGAAAAAGAAAAAAAATATCAAACATAAATTCTTAATGCTTTTTACAAAAAATCATTTATTAAACATCATGTGCTTATTAATAAACTACAAGGCAACCAGCTGCAGAAGTCACTTTCACTGTGTTGTTGAAGGTGTTTATGCTAATGAACATAAGCAGAAGCATTTTTAGATGTTTGTTTTCATAGGGAGAATACTAGAACAAGGCTGTGCCAAGCAACTTTGAAACAGAAGTGATGCATAGTTACCTGTTTTTTCTTGAACAATATCTGGCAGTATTTGTTCGACACACTCAAGACAACCTTTCCTCTTGAGAAGTGATTGCCACTTACCATTTTCCAAACCAATTGCTTGGCAGCCCCTATTCTATAGAAATGCATTTCCATACTTACATGAGTCATAGCTAGACAGCTGAATCGATGTAATTAATACCTTTTTAATAGAAAAAAGTATTTGAATTGTTCTGTGAAAGCAATATTAAGTAACAAACTTTTTTTCTTCTTTTACTCTCTCTGGCATAACAGAAAGAGTTATGGTGGTGAGGAGAAAGAAAAGTGCTCCCATCTGAAGGCATAGGAAAACTAAATTCTTCGAAAAAGTTGAGGTAGGGCCTTTATTTGCTTATTTTAGCATCAGAGCTGAAGAAGGTATTTCTTTTACAGTTCTTTCGGAAGCACATTTTGTTCCTCAAAGAAAACTCAGGGTTATCAAAGAGCAGCGTGAGGAACTTCCACTGCAATGAGTGCACACATTGACACCAGCAATGCCCAAGTGCAGGCATTTAGCATGGATGTTTGCAGTCAAGTCTACATGCCAAGTAAACACGAAAGCATACAGGTTTGAGGTGGAATATTATTAGGCAAAATACATAAATAGATGTACCAAATATTGTGTCTTTATATAAAAACGTACCTACACAAATGCCTCATTGTCATATGTACGCTGAAATTACAGGCACAGAGGAATCTGGACTGAAAAAGCTTCCAAATAGTTTTGGCAGCGCGGTTTGCAAACAAGTTTACATCTCTTCACAGGCATTCACAGTTAGTTCAGACCTGTTTGTTCCCCGGAGCAGGGATTCTTCTGTATGCCAAGTTTGAGTACATGGGTATTCTCTGTAGAAATATTATACCTCCTAGGTATGCAGGCACCAAGTATTCAGGATGCAAATGAAAATGATATCTTTGTACAAACTGTATTTAAGATAGTGGTATCAGAGACTGAGATAATTCCATTCCAGGTATCATTATAACATTACAAAACTGGGCTAAAGCCAGTCACCTAATCCAAGTCATGACCTATGCCATCTCCTTGTATTTTATTTCAGCAATATAACAGAGCAGATTTCTCAGATGACACATCTACTAGGGCAAAAGTTTCCTTGCCTACGCTGTCAACATTTGTGACAAATCTATTAGCTTTGTAGATCTCAAGGGAAGACTCCAGGGACATCTGATCAAGCCATCTCAAAACTGGACAAACAAGACAGAGGTTGCAAGGTGAATCTCGTACTCAGTATATACTGTGGTGCTTTACCAAGCCACACCAACTGTGCTTTAAAATGGGGGAGGAGAATTGTTCCCTTTTCTTTTTTGAAATCTCAATATCAGCATAAGCTGGGTCATAAAAATGTTGTTATAAATGTAAACTGCAACATATCCTGAAATATAAATTATATGCTTTTAGAAGAGAACATTACAGAAACAGTAAAAATCAATTAGTTTGATTTAGAACCAATTATATGTGGTATATATATCCTATCATTATATAGATCTGAAGCAAATGCACACCTATTTATTTTTGTCATAGCATTTCAAATTCATGCACATAATAGGAACTGCAGAAATAATTTTAACAATGGCCTGGTATACAATATACTAAAATTGGGAATAAAAATCTAAGTTGCAATTAATTCTGGTTTGAAAATCAAAGCCTTATCATTACCAATTCTGTTTTGAAAATGTAAAGAAAAATGTGTATGCATTTTAAAATAGCAAATAAATGTCTTGAAAAAAGCTTCCTTTAACATTTTGTATGGCTAGGCATTAAATATGAAATTATTAAGGAACATAAGTTTCTTGGTATCTGTCATGAAGATAAAGCCAAGAAAAAAAGGATACTTTCCAGTAAATAACCAAATTAATGGAATCTCAAATGACTGTACTGCTTGGATTGGTGCATTCTAAGAGTCTTCACCCAAATGTTACTGTTGGCTCCAAAGCCTCCTGCTATTTAGCAGTTATTAAGACCTAACTCAATGTTCTCCATTGAAAAACTGAGTCATTTAGAGAAAGCCGGAAAAGGTAAGAACCACAGAGGTTCTGGGTTTTTTTTGAAAGATGAAAGACAAAAAGAGAAGTCAATGAAAAGAAAGTCACTGACTTTTGGAGGAGAAAAATTTTATTTTATAAAAGGAGATTAAAAGTATTCATTTTTCTCATATCTGCCTGAATGCGGATGCAGTTCACATGTTTTGTGCAATTAGCTGCGAAGAAACAGTTCAGCAAATTTCTACCAAATACAATCTGATTTTTAAAATCTATTCCTAACGAAAGATAATTAGATAATCATGAGCGAAACAGCTATGTGTTGTTTCATTCTTCTATAGCCACTTAAAGAACATTCTTGATGGAGCACAAGAACTAGGCAATGGCAGTCATCCTACCACAAAACTGTTTGTCCAGAGTTGCTAAAGAGTTTAGTGCCATGACTCTACTCTGCTGTTAAAAAGGTGACTCTCCATGACACAACAGCTCAACATATCTGCAAGCTGTAAGCTGCCTGGAATGCAGAGCGAAGCTTAGGGGTATAAAACTGGCCCCCAAGCCACTTCTTTCTTTTAGATTAGTAAGGGCCGTTATTTCATTCCCAAACGGAATAGCAAAATTAGGAAAGGAAACATCCCCTTGTTTTGGGAAGTCAGGGCAGAAAGGGTGATTCTCACAGTCATTGTGAGAAAAAAAAATGTGCTGTTTCCTTTTGGAAGAGAGGACCTAGGCCAAATTTCCAGATTGGAGAATGACTGCAGTAGTTACATGTGAGAGCTTCCCTACACAACCACACCTCTACACCTCTTCTGCTCTCCCTCTTCCTTGCCTCCCAGTGGAAACTGCATTTTTCTTTAAACCAACCCTCCAGTCAGTTTGAAAACACAGACTTGTGTGCAACTCTGTTGCCCATGTTTCTACACGGTCTCTGTACTCACCTTTGCTTGCAGGGCTTCGTCCCTTGGTGAAAACTGTCACTGCCTTCCCCTTTTGTCAGTGTGCCCTGATCAGACTGCACCATCTCTCACCAGTCCCAAGGACAGGCAGCCAGTGCTGGACTGGGTGTAAAGGGGTCTGTAACGCCTGGATTTGATTTACAACCTATAGAGAACTGAAGGGTGAAATCCATCAGGAAGCAGCAGGGACAGGCTGTGCCCTCATCGCAGGCTCGAGATGAGCCTCACTCAGTCTGTCTCTGAGCTGGGCTGGCCCCTGTTCCCACAGCCGATGCTGTCTCCAAGGGGTCATTCGGTTGGAAATATTACCCATAATGAAAAATGTCAGGAAAGGCACCTCTGTTTTACAGCCCTCACAGTGAACTAAAAGGGCTGATTTTCCCCTTTCCAGAGGGAGCCAGTGTTTGGAGCCCCTGTAATGCACAAAAGGGTGTTGGTCGAGAGCGTATATTAGAAACACCAACATTTACACAATGTTTTGCAGTCCATGTGAGCGTCCCTTTAGCAGGACTATCACAATCATGGCACCACACTGCAAGGAGGCAGGATGCTGCTGGAGCCCAGGGCAGAGCAGCACCACGCCACGCTGGCTCTGCACGGAGCTGGGCAAGCCACCAGCACCGCTCAACTGAAACAACAGCGCTGGTCCCGCAGCAAACAGCGCCACTGGGATGGAATCTGGATGGGTTTGCAGAAGGGGGGTCCCCCACAAAGCGATGCAAGTCTGCAGATGACTGCCAACTGCTAGAAACACACTTAAACTGCATCTAACCTTCTGGAAGCAGTGAGATTTTCTGCTGTTGTCAGATCACTTGACATTGCTTACACCAAAACAACAGCTGAAGAAAACATAATGACAAACACTGGTAATGAGCAGTTAATAAAAGCTTTGGGATGAATTCGCTTTTGACAGTATTTCTGCTCTTGTGGAATCACTGCTTCACAAGAGTATCTTCCACTGCAGCTTGTTAAAAATCATGAATGCTCAACATGCCCTTAGGGGAAGCAAGGCTTGAAGTGAGCCAGGCAGAGGTTTCCTGGGAGAGACGATGAATCAGTGCAACTGCTGCAACACACGCCTCGCCTGTGCATACGCAGAGCTGTGTGCCTCAGATTGAAGGTCAGTTAATGATTTTTGGACCACCTGCCAAATTAAGGTCTCAGATGTCTTGTGGAACAAAATCCAAGGAGGTCAACAGTCATCAATTTCAAGGGTTCAATCAAATTGTTTGTGTACAATAATGCCAATAAATTGATCTTAATCAAAATGCAATAACCCTCTTGAAGAGGAAGGCGTTCATTGTTAGGAAACCTCACTGCTGCCGGGCTTGTCAAGCTATTAACTGGCCTCCTGCAGAGAGACAGTGATCTGGTTCTCCACAACACATCAAAGGAATGAAACAAATTCTTTTTTACAACTAGGGATTAGAAGTCATAATATTTCTAATTTGCAGAGAGATTAGAGCCAACTCTTAGAGCTTGGCTTTGAGACGCAGGGAACTTCTTACCTTCTCTATGCTACAATGCAAACATCAGATCATCTTCTTTGCATTTTACGTTGACCACTTCTCCATGGATGCCAGGCTCTATTATTTTATACCTTAGTAGCAATAAGCTAGAGAGCAGAGGTTATAGAAAATATGCATTTCATATGTCCCACGGGAAACTCTAAAACACTATCATAAACATTTTCCTGAGTTTTGTTTCTTAGTTGAACATATTAAACACTACCACTTTTTAAAATAAAACAGTTCTTTTTAAAATTATGAATAAGACACTTTTAAAAGAACCTGAAGAACAATAAAAGCATTAGTTAGAAATGTCTTCACATTTTCCTCTAAGTATTGCTTGAGAAGCGCATGTTGGAATAGTAAAGGTTTTTTCAAAACATACAATTACTTAAACAGAAACCAATCACATGGATGTGCCTTCTCCTATTTTTGCAGTTGAGCTTCAGTGGAAATCAGGAGAGGTACTGCATGCAATGCATGAAAGCACAATTGGTCATTTTCATAATCAATACGGGGGGGAAATAATTATCTATTTTACAAAGCAATGCAGTAAGCAATATCACTAAAATAATCAGTGATCAGTGTGTTAACAGACAACCAGTGTATGGCAATGCAAAAACAATCAGGATATACTCAGCCTAATTAATGAAAAAGTGCAACACAGATACAGAAAGCCCACTTACCTTTTAAGATTACAATAATACAAATAGTAAAAATACAGTTTATCAAAGCCATGTGACTTAAAACTGCTAATTTACAATGCTGCAAAAGGGGGGTCTTCATTGTGAAAAGGCCAGAAAAAGAGTAGAGAGGTTCCAGCTTTCCTCCATTACTCAAATGGAAAGTAAATCAAAGCAACGACCACAGCCCGTAACAACTGCCAGGTGCAGCCAGGTGCTATTTGAGAACTTGGTTCCCAAGTATTACACACAGCAACTGTCCTTCTACAAACAGAATACCAAGCACTAACAAATATTGACCAGTGCCAGCCCCAGCAGGGATATTGAACAGTCTGATATGAAGTGCCGATACATTACGGAGTAAATAAATCCCTGTTTTCCTGGGGAGAGCAGATTGCCATGTGAAGAATAAACATTTTGGTGAGTCACTCCCCGTGTTAGGGACAGGCAAAAATACAGTCTAAGGTTCAGCACTGTCACGGTTTTGGGTGTGACTTTTCTCAATAGAATGAGTTTGGAGTTCACTTTGGAAGTGAATGCCACTGGCTCCTCCAGTGTCAGTGCATGCACATGCTACATCAGAAATCCGGGTTCAACAGACCCATTTTCATGATCCTTAACCATGACAATTAGCTCATGTGCTTCTCAAGCATCCTTTGCATGTTATCTGACACAGTTCGTTATTGTTCCCATGGCAATGAAAAGCTTAAATAAAGACATTCGCATACAAAAAATACAGAGCTTCACAATGCTTGTGTGTTTGTATTCTCAAGATATGATCAGCACTTAGTTAGAAGGCTTCCAATCCAGCTGCCCAAAATGATATCCAATTGCTAGCTTAGCTTATGGTGACTGTAGTTCCTGAAAACGAAACAGAAAACAAAGAACAACCCCATCAATCATAGTTTTGTTCTGAAAAAAACTATATAATCTCACTTCAAAGCATGAAATTCCCTCCAGGATCCCCTGTACATAAATCTTTTTATCTTTATCTGACCAACAGTAGTAAAGTGGCAGAAAAGGAAATGGGAAACACTCTGTATAGAAAGAATTGACTGGAAAAGGACGACATTTCGGGTTACTTTAAGCTCTGGTACAGTAATTCAGTAAGTTATTCAAAATGATCCCTTAGTTGTTGGTATCATCCAAGTGTGATATCACCCAAGCACTTTGCAGCGATTATCTGTCTTGCTACTGTATTCCACTTCAGCTCCTGTGGCAGAGATAGCTAAAACGCTAACTTGGATAAGCAGCTACCCCGGGAAGGCATGTTATCTGATGTAAAACAGACTGACCGAGAACTGAGACATCCCATTTCTCAGCTAACATTCTGTGGCAACTGTTTTCAACTATTCACTTATAAATATGTTTTTCAGTAGCTCCCCTAACATGCAGAAATTGTGTCATAAACAAGGATTCCTGACAACTGCAAAGATCTGATGATTCTGTCCCACCACCCCTCTGAAGCACCAGATGAACACATCCCCAGGGTGCCAGGCACCCCAAGTCACATATTCCCCAACTGCATATTTCTGGTAGAAGTGGGACAGATACATTCCCAATGTTATTTTTGACAGTATAAATGTTTTATTTCCTTTCATATGCCAGCTGCATTTACAAACTAATAAGATGTCCCCAGCTTTGCCCTGACCCATCTCCCTTCACTAATAATGTAATTCTGCTTGTATTTTTGCTGTGCCAAAAAAATTCCTAGTGCTTCCCGGCATGAGATCACTCCAGGTAAATACTGGTACGTCATCTCTCTTCCCTCCTGGCACCTGCTACTGAAGGTTCATACAACGGATTCTGCACACAGGCACTGACGGTGAATACTACCGCTTGTCTGAGTCATAAAACTTTGTGAAAATGGCAGACCTTTTCAATCCATTTCAACCACAGAGTTTGTCCAAATGTCTTTATTACTGCTGCTTTCTTAAAAACCATACTTCTAAAGTGTACAAATATGAATATTTTAAATAAATTACTCCAGTGTGTACTGTTTTCAGTGTTCATGAGTTACACTCTCTCAATAATTAAAAGGCATTTTATCAGCAGTTTCATTCTGTATTAGTGAAAATATATTCCCCATCAGGGTAACAAAACCAACAACAATCATCGAGACAGCAACTACAGCTTCCTGTATTAACCCAATAGGGAAAAAAGCATTCAGCATCAAACAGCCCCGTCACTTCTTTCTCTAGAGGAATAACTTTCTAGATGTGTTACCAACCGTCAAGGAAAACTTTTAGAAAAAGAGTTTTATTTACACTGTAGAGAAATTAAGACAAAAGTGAAGTAGCAGGGTCTGCGTTAATAAGCAACGCATTTGTAAAACATCCATTTATAAAAAAGTGCAAACAAGCAACAAATTCACAGGCTTTCTCAAAGCTTAGGATATTAAGGCATTATAAAAGAGATGCCAGTAGTGCTGGCACTCACAAATAAATGTGGGTTTATAAGACCAAGTTTTCAAAGCCTAGATGCTTACAAGGCACATTTTCCCAGCCTTTTAACACTTGTTTTAAAAAGTAACTCTCCAAAATAGCCACTGGGTCCTATTATCCTGCAGGAGGAAGTGGGGAGTGTGAACCCAAACTCTCCAGACTCCATCAAAAACATAATTAATTAGAGGCCTCAAGGTATCACAGACAAAAGCCCGTTTATATGGAAATTCCTCCTCTAAAAAGAGACATGTAGAAACTTCCTGATTCAGCAGATAAAACAACACAAACTCATCCTGGCCTGTCTGACCAGCCTACAGACACATCTCACGCCACCCTCAAGTGCTTAATGGGGAGCAGGGAAGCTAAGGCTCCTGAACTTTTGTTCATTTTAACCGTTTCTCTTAATGAGATGTAAAAATATTTGCAACGTTTACACTGGAGAAACCCTCCAAAATTATATCTACAGAAGATGGGCTTGGCTTAATAATATGCTTATTTCTTCCAAACATGCAGCCAAACTGGGCTTTAAAATTACATTGGAGTATTTCTTTAATATAAATTGGGGAAAAAAACCCCAAAACACTAAACAAAAAAACAAACCTTGAAAGTAAAAAGGAAAAAGTACTCCTAAGTATCACCAGAAAGTAATTATAAATAAGCTAACACTTTTCAGAAAAAGTAACCAGAGGTTTGTATTCTTAAAATAGACCTTGTTTAGTAACAGGAAACATACATGGGGGAGGCAAGTGTGGGGAGTCTCCTGTCTTTCTCTCATAGAAAAGAGAAAACCTCTGGACCACAGGAAATAACACAAGTTTTAGAAAATCCCAGTGGTATGAGTGAAAACACTTCAGATAAATCTGTAAGCCCTCAAAACGATGTTAAAGGACAACAGATGTTCTACCCCCAACTAGCTTGTTCAAAGACTCACGTACTTCCTAGGAGAAATCATTTATTTGCATTGATTAAAGTGGGTATTCAGATCCAGACTCATACAAACAGAGAAACTAGAGGAATAGGTTCATAAGGAACGACAAGCTGTACCTGTCCTCTTCTTGCTGAAAAAAAAAAAAAAAAGCCTCCCTGAATATGTGAAGATAATGGAAAAACACAGACCTTTGAACATAGCTCTTCTTCAGACTTAATATCTTTATAATGTAAAACTGAACAACACACACACACACACACACACAAAAAGAGATAAGTCTTACATTTAGGGCAAAAACTATTTTTGGAATAAATTTTTTCTATTGCTGTGTTTTTGTGATATGTGGCTGACATACAATGCTTTGGCTGATATGCTGCCAAAATAATACATATTCATCATTATAACTCCTGCCATTATAAGTCAATTCTGAAATTAAATCAGCAATTCAGATTCATCTTATTGTCAAGTGTTCTTAAGCAGGAGCCTTTCCTCCTAACTGTCTCCACCAGGAAGCATTCCTGTTAAACAAGAATGCCGAGAGCAATACAGGCCCAGATGTGGCCAGGAAAAACTAAAATGACACACAGGTATCAAAATGACCAAAATGCAAAAGCAGAACCTCTCAGCCTTTCCTCAAGTCTGTAAGCAGCTACAATGCCAGACATTATCCTCAGAATTATTTTCTTCACAGACTCAGTAGGTAAAAAAAATCATTAATAAAGCCAGGAGCAAGGATCAAAGTCCAGCCCAAGTCATTAGGCTAAGAAATAGTTAGCTGTGATCAGGACTAAGTTCTTTATTTCTTGCACAAGCAATACACCTTTATCAGAAGCAGCGATGAATGCTCCTTGATGGTCCTTAGCAAGGACTAAACCAGGTCGCTGAGGACCTCTCCTAAGTTTAGGAGCTATGGCTTTGAATCTTCTCAGCCAAAGGCAGGCATAGAAAAAGCTTCTTGCACCTCACACAAATACTGCAAACCCCGTGGAAAAGCAAGCACGGAGATCCTACCCCCACCAACGATACTGGAAGGACTGGAGCAGTGCCTGTGACTCAGTACTCAGGTACGGAGCTCACGGGCTAGTCTCAGCTTTGGGGGTTCTCCAACAGAAGCTTTGCACAGCTGGAGCAAGTACCAAAGTCCTCTTTATATTGTCACACAGCATTTCAGTGCTTTGGCCTTTGCAAACCAGTTCTGTAGCCTGCAGAGCCTCTCACAGCTCTTCAGTCTTTCACCTCAGTAACAGCTGGTTTTTCCTTTCTTGCTGCTCTCCTGCTGTTATTCTCCCACATATTTTCTCACACCTGCAAACCCAACATTATTACAGCAGTGTCTCTGGGAACCTGGAGATATTCCACTGGCGTAAGATTTACTCCTTACTTTCTTCTTCCTTGATTGCAGCCTTTGCTTACATTAGGGGGCCCAATAATAGCTTGAACAAAGTTTACCAAAAAAACAGTATGCAGCACTGCCTCGGATCAAAGCCTGCACTCATCGGCACTAACAGCATCACAAGCAGGGAAAACCCAACAGGGAGTTTGAGTAGGTCCAGGTGAAAACCATATACTTGGTATGGAAAAGATATGCGGAGGATTCACCTGCTGCATTGGATCCAAGTGAGTCTAATTTGAAGCAAGTTTAGAGTTACAAGGGTTTTATGATAATACACTGAAGATGAGCTGTTTCTGCAATTTTTGGCTGCATTAACGTTATTTCATCACCATTACCACCAATGGAGCAACTAAAATGGGTTGTAGTTTAAACTCAAATTGAATTAGTAGAGAAAAACTGATTTGCAAACTATTTTCCTCCCACGACTTCAAACAACAATTAGAAAATTTGTTGCTATTGTGAAAAATTTAACACCTGAAGGACTGCACAAACCATAGTCTTGAAAGTTGAACAGTTTACAATGACCCAAACACAGCAGGGAAAATTTTATAGCAAAATAGTTCACTGACACAAACAATTCCACACTCTCTTGGAGCTCCAATGTCATCAAACCCGAAACTGGTGAAAGCCGGGAAATGCACTGTGTTGAGACACAGCCCATTTGCTCCTCACCCAAGAAACAACAGGAATTACCTGCAAACAGAACAGCTGTGGTCAATATGCAAAGGGCTGTGTTGTGAATGGAAAGTGACACAAGGCAACCTGGGCAATTGTGCTCTAAACCTACACAGGAGTTAAACTGGGACTGACAGTCGCCTCTGTCCCCGCTCCTGCTTGCCTGGCTCTGCACCTCCCCAGCCTTCTTCTTTCTTTCTCTTCCTCTGTGGGATCTTGCAGTGTGTAACTGCAGCTTACAGTGCTACAGACTAATAATTCTGTGCTGGTAACTCACAATCACCGTAATTTTGCAGTAAGTCTCCATTGCTCCTGAGCAAAGAGCATCTACCCCTAGAGCTGAGGACAGCCAGGTCCTGCTGTTAGGATTAGTGTTTTTCAGAAAAAACGTACTAGTACACTAGGAAATATCACAGAGATGAAAGTAAAATATTGGAGTTGAAAAAAGCAAATGACACTGTGTGTCAAGTCTATAATCTATTTTTATAAATTATGGTTAAATGCCACTGTCTCCTGCCCAACCTCCAACTGATCCAGCCACCACTCCCCCAATCCAATAACTCACTGATTTTATAAACTACAATTTCAAATCTAGTCTGTTGACTAGAATTCATTAATATGTATTTAACAGTGAACTCTAGAATAAAAAAATATGAGTATGTGTTTCTATATCACTAAGTAGCAATAACACTGTGTCAATGCCCATCAGTTTCTTCACAGGAGCAGGGCTGGGAAACTCATGGGAATGAGGACAGTAAAGCAAATATTTAAATTTAGTTTGAGCATTGCTAATGGTCTGCACATAAATACAGAAATGTCCTACCTGCTCTGTACAATTATATATATATGACTCAATTCTCAGGTTTCACCTATGACATTGTGCAATCCTCCCACAAAAATGTTAATTAAATATGAATTTTCACATTGTTTTAGAAATATTTAATCATTATAGCTAGTTTCTTGATAAAGACATTCAGAATAGTTCTGTAGGTGAAAGATTCAACAGAGCAAAACTACAGTACTTAATTATAAGGAAGAAAAAATGCAAAAAAGGAGTAAAAAAAAAAAAAAAGGACATTTCAAAGCAAATTTCATCCCTCAACTAAACCCAAGAAATAATGAGAAAGAAAAGAGAGGGAAAACAAACAACCTTATATCTGTACACTGACTGTTCACCCAGTCTCAACACGAACTGGGTGTCAGAGACATTCTTTTTAATAGAACAAAAATAATAAACATCAAAGTTAGACATACATATCAATGATTACAATATGTAAAGCAGAAGTGAATTAATAATAAGTGTAGAGATAAAGCTCAATTAAAAAAACAATAAAAGTTATCAATAAAATATGAAAGGGCAGAACACTAAGACAGCTTTAATTTTTACAAAACACATTAGACAACTGAAAGGAAGTGAATATTTGTCTCAATTCTTCAGGCCTGGAATAATGCTACTGAAAAAGCTGAACACTGATATGAGATCTCATGGGGAAGGTGCTGGCAAGGAGGTTCAGAGATTGACTTGAAGCAAAAAAATCAACAGTTTGGATATATATATATAATTTAGACATTTACAAAATCACCTAAGCTTGAAATTCAACCCATAATTTCTGTCTAGCTTTCCCATGTAAATTCTGGGTACATATTACTTATGTTCTTAACATAAATGTATACCAACTTTTTATGTTGTACCGCTTCAATAAGAAAAAGCAACTACATCCAAAATTACATATAGTTATTTGTAATAAAGGGAAAATCTTGGTCCCACAGAGGTCAACAGCAGAACTCCCTAGTATGGTTAACCATGTGAGTTTAAGATGTATGTTTAAGATACCCATGCTTGATTCTGTAAATGAAAAAAGCCTAAATGTCAACTCAATCATCTAATTGTAAATAGAAACTCATTCCCTGAAGGCATATTCTTACACTTCCACATACCAACACAAAAATAGAGATCACAGAAATATAAGGCACTAAAAAAAAAAAACCACCAAAAACCAGAAGGCTACTCAGTTTGAAGACCAAATTTTTCTTTACTTCAAAAATACATCTTCATATTCAAATTTCAAGTTGCTGCACTGTAACAGGAATATGTAATCATAAATTTAATTTATCTTGATCATTTGCATCCCCTAGCAAATTGAGCTCAGGAACAACATCTGGTTTTCAGTGAAGACCTTGGTTACCTAATTTCTGTCTGAGTTCATTATAACGCAAAGCAGTCAAGAAATAAACCTCAGGATCATGTAATCCATTCTCCACTGAACTGTGAATTGCCTCATGATCAAATATTATCCAACAACAAACAAACCTGCTCGTGATCCATCACAAGAACTCTTCAGAGTATATGTGGAATTTTTTTATTATCTTCTTTTAGGATGAACACACAAAAGTATTGCAGTTACATAACTGAATTTGCTGCTTAAGATTTTGCAGAAGTTAAGGTCACCTGGGTAGTTAACCAAGTAAAAAGTTCAACCAAAATTGACAGAAATTAGAGCATTGGAAATGTAATTTTTTAAGCAGGACTTATGTCTTGGCATCCCTCTCATCATTCCGCTTGGATGAAGCAGCTGGTTTTCATCCTTGACCTTAAAACAGGACACATGTGAAAAATGTACTTCATCCTTTCTTGCTTGATGATGTTACAATCCAGCAGTTAAACATTGTCTATCATCTTTTGCATGCTTCAATCCATTTGGACGTAGCCAAATAATGATTTGAAAAACTATCACAATCATAATGTAAATTCTGGTAAACTAAAACTAAAAAAGTTCTTAGAACTAAAATACGGAATCCACATAACTAGGTAGCAGGACTCTTCTGCATTGGTCTCATCAAAAGATCACTTTTTTTTCTAAGTTGCAGTGATAAACACTTCAAGCAGGAGGTACTGGCAGTCGTCTTACTATTTCCTTAGCTATCTTCAGATAGGCTTTAGCCTGTAAAAACAGAAACATATATTTAGCACCTTTCATTTTCTATAAAAAATAATATTTTACAACTTGTTATGTATATGTTCTTTCATACATTTTCAAAGAAAAATAAAAATGTTACAATAAATGGGTTTGATTTAGCCAGTTTTGTGTTCAGGAAAAATGATTAATACACAAAATGATTAATACATAAAATAAGTTCAAGCATTATTTAAAATATTAAGGTGTGGGGACAGATAAAATTAAACTTTAGTATTATTTTGAGAATGGAACTTGACTGAACTGTCCTAAACAGCAAACAGAATCAACATTCTTCTGGAGGAGAGGTGTTGAGAAAGGAGACTCTTTAGTCCCACAGGTACTATTAGTTAGAAACTTTCCTCACCCCGATGACTGAGATGCACAGTGCACAGGACAGATAGAAAAATCAGAGAAAGCAGTGACACTAAAAAAAAATATATATATATAATTAACTCATTACAGACTACATTACACTACAGAATTTCCTATACAGACATTAAAAATTATTTCCCAAAAAAAGGACGTCTTTCCAAGAGACTAAAGCGGGTACCAGAAAGAACTAATTTTGCAACACTAGAACCCATACAGCAAAATCTCCCTCTCATACCATCTGTGGCATTTGGTTGGATGCTCTAAGTTGGAGGGCAGAAGAGCACACAACTTTAAGACTATCTGGAGCGACCCTAATAGGCATACTTCTTTTAACATCTTCAAAAAAAAATGACACAGCTAGGACTCTGACCAGTCTAACAAATATTCATAAATTTAATTTCAAGACACGTATAAAAACACTGCCTAAGTTCCAACACAGAACAAATCACAAAATGGAACCAAATAATTCCTGTACCAAGCTCAACAACTTGTAGTCAAAATGGAACATGACTTTTAGAAAGGTCTCCAATCTTGATATAAGTATTTTCAACTAGAAGAGTATCTTTGTGTATGCACATATCTTGTACATTGTTCAAGAGGTTCATTACTTCCATTGTTAAAAATGTACACCTTATTTATAATTTGAATCTGTCATGCTTCGATTTCCAGCTGGCGCATCACGTTCTGGGTTTGTTTAGTACAATAGAAAACTCCCCTGTTATTCATTTTGCTTCTACTCTGTTAAGACTGTTACCAAGGTACTTCCTCACTTTCTCAAAAAAGCCTGCATATGGAGCCCTAACTGACAACCTTCCCTGTTTTACTAGAATAAATCATCAGAATATTCCCTATCGCACCAATCTCTGTTGCTTCCTGCAGCACTCTTAGATGGCTCTAACCTCAAGTTCGACCTTGTATCCCTGATCAGCAAAGAAGTTGACAAACGCCTGAGGCCAGAGCTTGAGGGGCCCAAAGAAAAGGTCAGTCTCTCAATTGGGCCACTAGCACCAAATGTCACTGGTCTGAATGAGGCAGCAACCTTTCACAGGGCCAGGCACGCCCTAAGACGTCTCCTCTCTTCTAGAGTTTTCTCCTGGTTTGTAGGGTTTTCTTTTCTGGCTCTCCCAAGCTCAGTGCCTCACAGTCTCGGTGCTCACAACACAAAATTGAAGTCATGTAATTTTCTGAGTTTGTAAGGAATGCAGACACCAAACTAGAATTGTTTTCTCCCATATGTGTGACTTTGTGTCAAGAACTATAGAGCTTAAGTCACAGGCACAAAATTCAGACCTCTCCTATGGGTGTAATTGCAGCGCAGCTGGACAGCACAGCTGCACCCCTGTGCAACACCCAGTACACTCAGCTGTTAATTCCCTGGGTGGTCTAGCTACTCCCCAGTCATCTGCACAGATGAGATAATGGACCAACTTGAAATAAGGTGACTGACTGAAGTCAAGCTGCCTTTGTAGTTAAGTATTTGATTAATCAGTGCAGGAGTGTTCCAGGTGGGAATTCTGGACTATCTATCTTAAAGAGTCCCGCAGACAGCTCCCACTTTCTACAGATCGATTCATGTGTTTTAATGAGTTAATTAACAACCTGCATGGATAATCTGTTCCCTTCTAGAGACTGCCCAGGATGTTCCTGCTCAGGAGTTGACCAAATTGTACACGGAATTATAAACACTCTGTAGAAATTGTTCCTGCAGCTACAGAAATAGTAACATAGGACAGTGTTTTTGTAGATAGTTAAGATAGGAGATGTTCTGTACATAAATCAAGATAATCAGCAGCAATGGATCATGCATATGCTGCAGTAGTCATACAGGACCACAGAGCAGCTGCATTGTTAAACTGAGCTAAACAGCAGTTAAGGGAGTCTCATTTCATCCAGCCAAAGACACCATCAGCAAGGGTCCTTGGAACGCAGACTTCCATAACCATCCAGACAGCAACCAGATATCCTGCTTGGGAGGCTTGATTGCTTGTGTGTTACCCTATGTCAAGATCCCAACAAACTAGATTATTTTCCCCCAAAACACTGTTAATGAGTATCTCGGCAGCAATTTCACAATGTACACTGATTCATTTGCCAAGTAGCTGATCTGTCACTTCCTAACAGGAGGTTCCTGCTTCAACTCCTTGTAGCTGGCATGCTAGTATTACCTAGCTCCAGTGTTATCAGCAATTGATCCTACCTGCTAAGCATCCTTTTTTTGTGTTCCTAAACCACTACTTCCTATGTTGAACAGAACAGTATCGCCTCAAGTTCTTACAGAACTCCACCAGCAAACTGTCTTTGACAAAACCAACTGTTTCGAGCCTTAGTTTCCTACCTTTGAACAAATCATTCTTCTGTGAGTGAGGACCTGTCTATCAGCAGTAACATACACCAACATATGTGAAAGGTCTAAATGGAATCTCTGTAACTGTCAATACACCTTTCATTACATAAAAACAACCCTACACGTATTGAATGTTTTCTCCTACTCACAATCTTTTCAATTTGGCATTTGTAGACAGAGAGCTCAGTTCATCACTACTGAGAAAAAGATGGATTGCAACTAAAAATGGAAAGTGTTTTTAATTTCCTTTTTGGGTGGAAATCCAGAGAAGAAACAGTAAAGGATGGGTTCTTTTCATCACTCACAACCATTTTCATTTTAATAGGATAAAGCAGAACTTTACAGATCAGTTTTCCCTTTATGGTTTTGAAGCTCTAAAGGAATGGTTTGTAAACTTTCTGAAAGCACTCTTTTTGCAGATGGAAAACTTATATATAAACAGCAGCATATCAGTTAGCTGGAAGCAAAACATTCTGCTTTGAAAATATGAAGGAGAAGTGCACAGGAAGACAGAATGCCCTAAAAACAGACCAGACTTATTCACTATGAATGCTGCCCTAGGTGGGGTCTGAGAGCAGCACTGGGGAGGGCCAGGGTAGAGGTGGAAGGTGATGTTCAGAGGGTCAAAAGAGCTGGATGATGGCCACAGGAGAGACTGTTAACCTCTCAAACACTGCTAGAAAAGAGTGCAACATTCTTTAAATCACAGACTTCCTTGCGACTGAAAGAGCATCGTAGATGATGAAGTGACTAATAACACCATAGATCTTAGAGAAGAAAACAGAGAAAACTTGTAATGAAGTTCACCACAAAAAGGACTGAGAAATCCTACTTAGCCTAAACAACCTGAACATCCCAATTCCTTACTCTGTCATGGGATAATGGACATGGGGTAGATTTAAACTGCAAGTCTTTTTATTAGCTCAGCTAATTAAGCCCTATGGTAATCCTAGAGAAATGTGAGCCTTTCAGTTATGGCATTTCATTCTCCTTAAAAACCCTACCCATGACGGAAGCATGTATCACTGCTAAGACTACTGCAAACTGACCCTACAGGTCATAGCTGACCTGCCCTGTTCTCATGGATTGGATTGACTTGGCTTGACCTGTCAGTTTACCTTTCACTGAAGTGCAGATCTTCCCCCGCAAACAGCTCACTACGATGGCTGCCAGCAGCTAGTGCAACGGCCACACAAACATAGAATACAATTTAGCTTCCAACAAAGTCAATATAGGTGGGAGCTGATATCACATTCCCCTTTACCCAGACACTGCATACAAACAACTTCAGACCTGCAACTCAGAAAAAGCACACTCATCCCATCACTTTGTTGCAAGCCAAGTATACCACAGAGTATAAATCCCAGTACTGACATGGTTTATAACTTCTATTTGTGATTAAAAGACTCAGAGATTATTAAGATGCTTTATCCAGCCCAGCAATCCAAGGGGGAATCTATGCAAGTCCCAGCTGTCTGGAATATTGAATGCTGTGGATGCTACTATACCTGTAGAAAGGATAAAGTATTTAAATCTGCTCAGCTGAGCTGTTAGGGGCTTTTACTTTATTAAAAGCAGACTAGCAACCATGAGCAATGAGCAACTAACCAAATAGTGACTCCACAAAGACAAATACTAGGCTTAGCTACCATCTGCATGGAAATAATGACAGGTGAGAGCTTTTTTTTCTTATTAGTATTCTCTTTGCTCAGCCACAGTCCATTTTTCAGTTCAATCAGATTTTTAAATAGCTTTAAGTTTCATGGAAATTGCTTGTTACTTTGACACAATTACAACCTTCAGTGCATGCCTGGAGCTGCCCTCCAATGTCTGTATTTTACTGTGGTCAACTCAGGAGGTACTAAAAGTATGATGATAAACACAGCTTTAAATGAGCTTCCACTTTAGATAAGAGTTTCATGTCACCCAAAGAAATTCTTAATTCCTGCAAGAGGCCCAGAGCCTTTCTCAGTCAGTTTTCCTCTGGGAAGCTCTACCATAAGATTCTTCTTTGCATATATTGGCAACTCCTGCCAAGCTGCAAGGAAGTCTCAGCCCAGAAAAGGGACAGTCAATCCATAAATTACAAGATGAAATGGAGGAGATGGGTAAGTAAACTGGAAACTTCCTGAATCTATTACCTCAAAAAAGTTCCTTTAGTGCTCTTGGGAAATTTCCTGTTAATCCTATACATCAGAAATTGCAGAAGCCAAGCCATCCTCTGAGGGAGCCTCTGCTGGGAAACACTGCTAGCCCCAAGGTGTCATTATGCACGCACATCACTCAGGTGCAATTACGAACATAAAAAAAAGACATCCTGCCCAGAAAACATGGTTAAGTAGAACAGTGCAGTTCAAATGCAATATAGTTACATCCTTCAAACAGACTATCCTACCACTCAGCATTTTCTTCAGCAGAATGAAGTGTAAATGAGGGTCTGATGATGCATTGTACTATCTATACCCTAAATTGAGGATTCGAACCTACACATACCAAATGTTACTGTGATCATTCAAAGGAAGCCTTGATGATGAGGCATATTATAAATCATATCATGCAATCTTCTTCAGGGTTTGCTTTTCTTTTAAAGATATCACACCCTGGAGAGACTACTATTTACATGGAATTACTGATGACAGTTAAACAACAGCAAACATTATTTGCTACCACTACTTCAATTTTTCTCCAACTATTTATTGCAAGCTTTAAAAGGTTGCACATTTTTACCCTCTTCACACATCACTCTTTCATAAAGTTCTACAAAAAAAAAAAAGTCTTTCTGAATACAAATTCCACCTTTGCCCCTTTGGAATATACCACAGTAAGGTATGTAACATTTTAAATTTAATTGAAAAGGGATTTTTAACCAGACTTACTTTCCTCTGTTACATCAGATTGCTGATGCCTTGTGCACCTGCTTTCCACCTGACTGCGCTTCTTCTCTCCCCTTATAGATCTGTGGGCAATTTACTAGCCTCAAAATCCTTCACCAATATATATGAATACATGAAATCTGGAAAAGGGTTGAATACTTTTAACGTTGCTAAATGTGAACTACACAGTGACCGAACCTCCTCTGAGAAGTATGTGAGGTTTGTATCGTCTTTATCGTAAGCTGGACAGGATGACTTTAAGCATGTTTTCCAGTCAGAGGTCCGTTTGGCTCTTCTCCTACCCAAGACATAAACTCCTCACTGCACTGCATCTAAGTTTGTGCATACCTGCAAAAGGCTGTGTGACCTGAGGATTCCAACACTGTAAGCTATATATGATTCACTGGGTTTGCTCCCTTTCATCTTCCCCTACTTTCCCAAAATACTCCACTTGATTTTTACATAACAAGATGGTGAACTCAAAGTATTTTTCCTTAATAGATTCCAAATGTTCTCCATAACAATATGTGGAAATAAAACGCTAAAAACTGACCATTTCTTGTTTCCTGGGATTTGCTTTTTTTCCAAAATCAGTCATCCTCTTCATACTTTCTGCCATGTGGGCTCACTGTCTCTTTAATAATGGAGAAGGAGAAGAAGGTGAAATCTAAACTTCATTCTTCCATTACTTCTCTGCTGTCTTGAACACATTATCCCCGCTCAATCTTAGAGGTGTATCATCTCTCCTCCATTATTCTTTTTTATCACCTCATTCCCAAGAGGAGAGACAACATCTACCGCTTGCCTCAGCCTCCAGCATGTCTCGTCCTTGAAATATCTAGCCCAACAAGACTCCCTAGCTTTTAGAAGGTAAATGGACACACCAGTACAGCAAATGTATTTTGTACTTGCTTGAGTTGCTTCTTTGATCTTGAGATAGATGAGAGTTTGTACTCAGTCACAGTTCACCTGTCTCCTCTAACAAGGTATTAGCAAATCCACTGTGCCATCAAGGCTGTGATGGACCCTAAAGTTTACACCAGGAAGTCCCCACAAGATAACCACCAACTGTCCCATACCTCTCTGGGTTCTGTGTTCACAGATGGAAGAGCTCTTACGGACACACACTTACCTTTTCCCCCCAGTGTTGATGGAGGGTTCACTGCACACTTAAACAACACACACACAACACACTTCCACATTTGGTGGAAGAATGACTCCACTGCAATTAATCATGTTCTATATTTCTTGCTGTATTTCTAGCCCTCTTATCTGCAAGTTTCAGGATGCCTCTTTCAAACACCTATTTTATTGCTGGTTCCTTCTCATGATCCCCAGGATGTTCCTCCACATCTGAGTCTGATCAATTCCATCTGGTTTCAGTGTTTTCTTATTTGTTTTCCTTCTTCCCTACTGTTTCCCTATTCCACCATTTTAGCATTGTTCCTGATTTTCTTTTACTAGCCTTTGTTGTTTAGAGACTGTCTCATATGTTTGGGTGAGCAAAAAAAAAAACCAAGGCCCTTGTCAGCCAATCTACCTCCACAGCTCAATGGAGGACAAAAATGCTCCCAGGACTCTCGATTATCTCCAGAAGGGTCTGGTGAGTCCTCACTGTTGACTAAACTAAGAAATTATTATTTTTTTGTAGAGAATCTTAGATCATTTCCAATTGCTGTGGTCTGTCTTCTGTCTTTCTGTAAGACTAGCTCCTGCCACTTGGGCTAACATGCAAGAACAGCAATACTCCATAATACAGCTCATAACAAAGTTTTGTCAATGAAGAGTGTTTAATAGAAGCCACAATTTAAACAACTAAGCTGACAGAAACACAGTGTAGACAATGTTATACCAAGAGCAAAATCATTTTACCAGCACTGCTTATTTGTCCTTGGGGACTGTCTCAAGCTTCACCAGAAGAGAACTCCAGCAATTACATCTTCACATCCTTTAGCTATATGGTCAGCCCTTTCCGGAAGTAGTCGACACTTACGTATTCTGTGCCTTCCCTAAGGAAGAACTTTCTAAGCTCACATATGCACAATTCTACATGTAATGTTCTTTTTTCTGGAAGAGTTCTTTCAGTTGTTAGCAATTTCCCTGCCAGTTGTGACAAGGAAGCTTCCCTTTTCCATAAACTACATCTAAGCTTTAAAATAACAAATTTAGACAAGTTTACTTACGCATTTTAAAATTCTAGTACAGAGTGACAGCTATACTTTCATATATCAGCAAGGCAAGTTGAATCCCAGGACAGGTAGGCAAAAAAAGTATTAGCTAACATATTTTAGAAACAACCTTTATTCTAGACTTGACAGAGCTTAGAAGGTGCGGCAGCATGCTGGGTTTATGAGAAGTCTGTCACCAGCCTTATTCCCCACTGTTTGAATCAGCTAGGTACTTCAGTTCCATGATTTTGTATCTGATTTGTAAGTGTTTTCTAACAAAAACAGCACAGAATTTTGTATAAAAGAAACCCCTGTAAATTTAATGGACAAGAGCAGAGATAATTTCAGCACTGTTGTGCACATTGTTCTCTCTCTGAAAAATTGTGATTGTTCATGCATGAACAGCCACAATTTTAGTTTGAGAAACACAGTAAAGGGTGTCATGTATTAAAGATTAGAATCTGACTTCATATGACCTCTCCCACCATCAATTATGTGCTAAGATTTTAAATTTTTTTAAATATAAAAAAACAACAATAATTTGCTCTGTCTTTAAAATGAGAAGCAAACTAGGGACAAAGGGAAATTCTTTTTCATTCTGTAGAGATTAGTGACATCTAAAAAAACCTCATTCTCTGAGGAGAATTATTATCTCACAGACACAATGGCAGAGAAGAATATGAAAAGTTTTCCCCAGAGTCACACGTATTTGTCAATCTTTATTCCTCTTCATATTTAACTTAATTGCCACAAATGGTGCTTGTAACCCCTCCTTTTGTTACCAAGAACACAGTCCAAGGAGGAACAGATGGCAACAGAGCAGACTTTCTTCTCTTTTTTAATTTTCAGAATGCTATCCTACATGTCTGAATTTTTAGATTGATAATCCTGCAGGCTACAGACTCTTGGTTATTAGAGATCTCAGACACTGTGAACTGTGAGCGTTCCATCTTGGTTTGCTCAGCTGTTTTGCTTCAACTTTGACCTAAGCTATGCATCTATTCAAACCATTCCACTGCTCATCAAACTTCCCAGATAGTAACTACCGTACTGATTATAATGATGCCTTTCACAAGGATCAAGACTCAAGATCACTACATTATACCACAGAGGACCAGCATGGGCCTTGCCCAAGCCTAGCAAAAGTACTGCATTCAATTAGAAATCAACATGCCATAGTGCTGCTGCTTCTCTTTCAAAACAAAATGATGTATGACTGTCACTGTTCCTCCAGAATCCCAATCAGTATTGTTAATAACACTGGACTATCGGGTTGTTTTTTTTTTCTTTCTTTCTTTTCTTTTAAAGAGTGGGAAGGATTCCAGCATGAGCCTAGCAATCATGACATTAGAAAGGTTACCTTATTTGTACTTTCTGCCTTATCTCTAATTGATTCCACCGTCTATTATCGGCATTAATCACCTGTTTTTAAAGGTAACATCCACTCAGCAGTCAAGAGCGAGACACCCTGCCTTACAGAGCCTGTCAGACAAACTCCAGCAGAGGCACAAGAGAAAATACTAGCCAGGAAAATCGTATTCTATCAGTGTGTCACGTGTGCAACTGCTTTTCTTTTCAGACTTGCATATTTGAGTCCCATCACCTCAACAACTGATATTTTCCTTTGGTAATAAAATGTTATGGTAAAGGCACAGAAAAATTCCATTTCCTCTTGTGTGTAAATTGCTCCGCTTCCTGCTGAAAACAACCCAGGTACTGAAAATATGCAGGTTTTGTTCCAAACATCTATTGATAGGACCCTTTGACAGTTTCCAGGCTCAACTAGCAAAACTGACAGTTTTAGAGGACCTACATTAGCTGCAAGGTCTCCTGAGGCTTGGCACTGATCTTCCTCTTCTTGGCATGCCAGAACCTGGATCAAATCTTCATTATTCCGCATGAGTCAGACTAATTAAACAAAACCAAGACCACAGAAACAGAACGGATGACCAGCATTCCAAAAGGTAGGGCCTAAGTTACTTTACGATACTACCCTCTTTTACTTTATTTCCCTAAGTTACATTCAGATACACATTTCAAACAGCAATAACAGCACACTCCATTCATTTTCTGGGAGGGCTTTTTGCTGTTTTAAGTGCAATGCACCAAACTTACGGCATCACTTTGAGGCTGCGAGATCACAACAGGCTGTCCTGCATCACACGTCTCCCGTATATTAACATGTAGTGGAATGTCTCCTGTACCAAAAATACCAAGATACACATATGTGAAGACCTAATATTTCTTAAATGTTTCATTAAAATAGCCCTAAAGTGACTTGCATTCAAATTGTAGTTCAGTATATTCTCTGAATTACTTAATCTCAAAAAATTAGCATTTTAAATGAAAACTGGCTGCAGTACAGTTTCTGTACATCCATAATGATTAATGTCAAACATATTCTGGATCTTCATTCTCTGAATAGGAAGGACTATGCTTTATAGCCATTTATTAGAAAAGGCAGTTTGCTTTTTTGCCTCTTGAATACACAGAAAAACACAGGCATGTGTTTGAGATACGAATTATTTTGTGTACCTAAAAAAAATTGCTTGAGTGTTAGGCAAATGCTCATCATGCAACTTACTGTTCAGCCTATCTCCTTATTGTATATTCTTTAGTGTTGTTTTAAGATTTTAATCACTGCTCAAAGACTTCTTTGAATACTTAATTTCCAAATAATAGCATTTGTTATTGTTCTTATTAGGCCTTGGATCCAATTAAAAGGTAGACAACTATTCAGTTCATTCTTCTTTCCAACAGAAATCTTTTTTATATCCTGCTTTTATAACAAGAAGGGAACTGTCAGAGAGGAAAGGAATACTCTAAAGGAGAATTAGCAGCCCTATTCCATTCTGAAACATACTTTGCAAAATACAATTTTTCAGCCCTAAAGAAAACTTGAAGTTCCCATGTTTAGTTCATTGCTACATAGGTAATTATGAAGAGAACTGAAAACCAACTTTCTTTTAATGGAAGATACAGCTACATTTTACATCATGGATGGATGTAGCCAGAACAGCCTACTTTAGTTCAATCTTGACTGGTCTCAGAAACAGTATCAGTCTAATTCATATACTCCAGCAATATTTATTTATCTCAAACTAAGGACAGTGTGAATTGCTGCAGTTCAATGTAGTTGGAAAAAGAAACATTAAAAAAAATGTGTGAAAACTGATACAACTTAAGAGATAAAAAAATAGAACTGAAAGCAAGCAGGAATACAAACAAAAAGCCAAATAGCAAATACAAAAGCTGTGGATCCATTAGTGAGCTGAATCTTTAAAGTGCTTCAGTTTGTTATTTATGATTATTACAGTCCATTTCCTTCAAATTTAATTATTTCTTACTTGTGTCAGTCGTGAATAAATGTCTTTAGACATAAAAATCTGTTCATTTATTCATGAAAAAAATATTTAGGGGGTCCTTTAAAAGTTTTTTTTTAACCTTAGACATTCTTAATAGAGTAACAATAACTTCACAAATCTTCCAGAAGCTAGTTCCTACCATTATTTTATGCAGAGATAAATCTTCACTTTTTTCCCAATGATTTTTTTTAATGAAAAAATACTTTGCTATCAGCTTAATAATAATCTCAGAGAATTACAAAAAGAACTGCTCTACCACAAAATGGCAGCCTCTTTCTTTTCTTCCTCATACTCACAAAGATGTGCTGATACTACTGGAGCATACCAGGACTCACATGAGCAACAGTGCAAGTCAAAGTAAAATGCAATCTTAATTAAAAAAAAAAAAAATCAAAACATTATAAATTAAGCAGAACCATAAAGCCAGCAAAAGCATCTGCACAGCTGTTTGGGTGATAAGGGTTTGAGGAAAATTAAGTTTTTACACTATTTTTCACTACAGAATCTGAGGGAACTTGCCATCATACGTTTTTTTCTGATAACACCAATTATTGTGGACTGCAAAGAAAGGGTAAATGCCGAGAATAATTTAAAATTATTGTAGGAAGTAAAACAAAAATAATTTAAAAATTCTGAAAGCCATTGTTGCTGATACTGTTAGCAGATACAGTTTAAAAAATTAGGAAATGCAAAGGTCAAGATGGATTGTATTAGTATTATGTATATCAACGGCATAGCTTTCTGGTCACAGTTATGGTCATCAAACTTCAAAAGAAAAGAAAGTAAAATAGAAGGGGAAGAAACAATCAGCAGCACAAAGTTTTTCCCACAAACTTTCACACAATATAGGGAACAATAAAAAGACTAGACAATCAAAAGCATATGAAATAATGAACTGAACTCAAAGGTGTACTGGCAACTGCTAATTGTCTTCTGTCATGAATGAAAATAAATGAGGTATTCAGTAATATTAAAGGCAGCTGGTTCTGAGCGAATGAAAGGAAAATACTTTTCTATCACGCACACTGTTAGCTTGCAGAATTTGTCAGATGCTATCATGGAAACTAAAACCTTGTGAGGTTTCACAAGAGGACTAGGTGCTTAGTTGAACAAACAGAACAGCCACAAGTGTTGCAAAATATAAGCAAAATAATTAGAAATACTGATTTTAAATACATACATTTTATATGTATAAAAAAATAAATTCTCAAGGCTTTTGGGCAGAATACAAATACCATTGGGATAAAACTTCCATTTGGGACAGATTAATGTAAAATCTGTAAGCAGTAATTCTTATAATACAGTATGGTTTTATTATGCAATGGTCATCCCTGGAAGGAGGAACATACTAATCAGATCAAGTACTGTAATTCTAAATTTAACCACTGGCGCATTATTCTTAATCTTAGTCTGGTTTTTCACTGACAGTTTGAAAGTAAACTCTACCCTGTTTTTCTTCATACCTCTCATCCATGCCCTGCTAAACCTGTAAATCTCTCACATCACTCCTAATTAAATACAATCACAATCAGTTCCGCCCTCTTAGTGAATAACAAAAACCATCTATAGGACCGATAGCATGGCACATCATTTGTGCCTGTGTATCTAAATGTGTGTTTGATTCAACTGCTTGCAGAGGATTTGCATCCATCCACATAACCCACGGCTGCAGAAGTCCCCTTGGGCTCTGATCACAACTTATTATATATTCAGAAAACTAAAAGATAGCCCGAAAGCATGTCTTTAATTATGTGTTGCCTTGCTATCTTAAGTTTATGTCAGACCTTGATGTTTCTGTGTTGATCTTTCTAAGTGAGCTTCCTGGTTCTTTTTAATGAATTAGCTATGGAAAATCATTGAGATAATTATAGTAATACATGGAAACACATCATTAGCACATGCAATTATTCCATTTACCAACTTAATTACACTGTGTTATATTCTCTATTTTTTTTCACCGACAGCACAGGTTGAAATATGCATTTTAAAAATACCAATGTATATTTTAAAGATCAATACATATTTTATCTTATAGGCAAGAGAGATTGTTTAATTATGGCTAATTTCTGTTTTCAATAAAGATAAATTTTATTTTGAAACAACATTTTGCAATTCAGCATATTCTTTTAATCTCAGCACTTGAACACAATCATTACAGTCCACTTGCTTCCACACAAGAGTCAAGATATGTTCATATGGGCATTAAACCAACTGCTTTAAGGGACTGCATTTCAAATGACCATATTTATTCTGATATGTAACAACTCATTTCATGTAAAAGAAATTAATGAGTAAACTTCTATTAACATTAATGGAGAGAGCTTAGGTCTGTTTTACATGACTGAATAGAATACTTGGTTATTTGTAAAAATTGTTGTATTATCAATAATATAATGAATTACAGATAATATAGCACATTGATATCAAAACAAGTCATGTTCTGCATTGTTTATAAATCAAAAGAGATTTAAGATGCAATTCAAGAATTTTCACATCCAGTCCACATCCCATTTACAAGAATGAACCTGACAAGGAACAGAGCATACAAAAATTGTGACATTCAACTGCTTAAGTTATTAGCTCTATTATGTCTGAACACTGGCTGAATATAGAGTAATCTAGGATTATGCAGTTCCATACTTCCCTCACGCACGCTATTAATTTCTGCTTCAAAAATAAAACCATTTCTATATCCTTACCTAAAATATCCAACCCAAGGGCTTTTGCTAGCTCTCTTACACCATCAGCTCCGAAAATGTGTGTCTCATGCTTACACTTGGGACACTGGAAAACACTCATATTTTGAACCAGTCCTAAAACCTGTTGAAGTAAAAGAAAGGAATGTTCAAACCTGGGATTCAAGCATCAGTATTTCCACTATTCATCTCTGATAATACAGAAGGGACTATAAACAAAGAATTAAAAAGAGTACTCATTTATAATGGGAACTAGCAGTAATATCAGACTCATTAACATCATTGTCAACCCTTATTAGTCACTGCAGTTGCACTATCATTTGTGCATTATTTCAAGTTTTTACATTAATACCTTTCAATGATTAACAAACTTATTTGCAACAAAAAGTACCTCATGTACAGGCCTATCTTTCCAAGAACTCTTCCTGACAGTATTTAATTTTCGAACTCTGAATACTGCAAGAAATTCCATGTTGTGTTTTACAGCTTTGTAATTTGCAGTTTCAGGACATACAAAATAAAAACATACCATTACAAGAAATGACACAATCAGACATGCTTTTAAGATATTTTTGCAAATTATCCTGTAGGGAAATGTTTTCAAAAAGAATCAGATTTGCTATTCTTCTGAAAAGCAGAAACCATTTTAAAGATCAAACAAAAGAAATAATTATGTCAGACTAAGTGGCAAAAAGCACAGCACCAAAATCTAATACACACATATTAGGTACCTTTCTGTTGATGCCAAGTGTTCAACATCATCCTTGCAAAATATGTCAAATGAAAATTTGCCAAATCATACACACAAAAATCTTCTTTCACAATCTACAATAATGATAATGACAGCATTGATCTCATTTTATTTACCTAGTAAACAAAACTCTTCATTGAGGCAGAGCAGAATTTCTCAAAAGTGATGAAAACAGCATTCAAACACTACAGGGTGAAAGTTCCCACCCATCTGCTAATGAACCGAAGACCTGCTTTTACAAGGTTCAATGCTACAAAATTTCATTTTAAGATTTTTCTGTTATCTAGGTAAGTCACACACACTATAGCCAAGTTTAAAAAATACTAATATATATTTTCAAGTACAAAAAGCTGTTATTTACTTTGTAGCATTTTGTACCTTTAAATTTCCCTGAGCATTCTAGGTTCATGCTTGAACACGCTAGACTCGTTATTACATGAGTAACATAGCCAGTATGGTAACAAAGCAAAAGTAAGAGGATATACCAATGTTCAATGCAGCCAACAAATATTAAGTTATTTAATTAAGAGCGAATGTACAACTTTTGGCATCAAAACTGAAAGTAAGAAAGCATGTTATTTACAGTATCTTCATAAAAATTTCCTTATATCTAAACTAAAAATAATCAAATGATGATCACCTGTTTTTTCCATACAACCATGATGGGTTTCACACTATTTTTTAAGAAGTGTTTCTTTACTTATGTAAAACTTTCAGAGAGTTTACAGCAAGGAACATTTTAAGAAACAGTAACAACAAAAAAGAAAAGGAAAAAAAATTACCTGTTTTCAATTTAACACCACAAACTTTCCCCATTTTCTACTCTCTCCCGGTGACTGCCAGAGGAGCAAGAGGAACAAGTTTCTTTTTACTGGCACATTATTACAGGTAATTTTCTCATCCAGTTCTTAAACTAGGAGATACATGAAATACTACATGTCCAAGGTTATAAGGTGCGGGGATGGTAAAAAGGGCTCTCTACAGCCACAGTCATCTACTGATTATCTTTGAGTAGGCTTTCATCCTGCTCTCCTTAAATTAAAGTAATGGAATTTTCACTGTGTTGGTAAACTGCAGAACACTAGGAGGAATATTATTTGACAAAAGAAAAACAGTATTTTGACTAGGATACAGGGAAGCCATTTTCTGCAGCATAGGAAAAAAGACAACTTGACATTTATACTTTAAATGAATTAATCTATCTTTGGGTATCCTCGGGTTTGAACATTCTGTTCTCCTCAAAGTAGTCATACAATATTTATGATTCAGTGAACTCACGATCAAAGAGAAATTTATATAGTCTACTATTGTTTTGTGAATAGTTAAGGACTATTACAGCTGTTTTGTTAATTATTTGATAACCTAGTAACTAAGAAGTCCTTCTGACACAGCTAATGCAAATGCTGTCATACAGCTGTATCCCCAATTCCATATCAGTTTTAGAGGTCTTATACACGGTCCTTTTTTGTTTTCATTTCAACAAATCTGGCTAACAGCAAATGACATTTCAGCATTACATAATAATTTAATTTTTTTAGTGTTGTTCTGATCTGTCAATGAGCAGTGCGTATTTATCAATATATAAATTATTCTTGTAGAATATGAAAATATTTTCAATATTAAGTTTCCAATTATAAACACCCAGATTAATACAAAATCTGTACAAACATATACAACTTTAGTACTGAAGTGTATTTTTAATACGCATATTTCCGCAGACATATTTACAGAAAGAAGAGAGTTCACTATCATCTTCAGAGCTTTTAAATCTACAAAGTAATAAGTCTCGCTAATGAAGACTCTTATTTCCCTGTTCAAATAATAGATCTGGAAAAGCTTCAAAGCAGCTGTTACTGTCCACACAAGCCATTCCACAACTATGTGAGACTCCTATTCTAGTCCTTAGGGTGCTCCTTCCCCTGTACGCTTCTCAGCAAACTTGTCTCAGTAATGACATGAGAACTACTATGATGAGATGCACCACAATACAGGAGCTGACCTACGGTACTGGAGGAGAGGGTAGTTAACAATACATGGAACTAGATTTCATTTAGTCAAAACGTTATTTTAAACGGTGAAGAGACATCTATAAAAAATAATAGGAAATAAAGAAACCTTTCATTATGAATTATCTGCACACACTGTGTCTGAATATCTACATTTCTTACGCTCAATTAACCTTTTGATTACATACCAAATCATGCCGCAATCCAAATATACTACTTCTAAATTAAAGAAAATACAGTGAAAAAATGAAAGCCCTCTGTCTTCACACAAGGAGACAATTCCTGAGGGATCCACTTAAGTCATTCGCTGCACTCAGGGAGGGCGTTGAGGTCCGACTGCAATCTGATGGGAACTGAAGTGATCAGGGTTACAGTTCTGTAGCCTGCCATCGACCTCCTACATAACCGTCAGTCAGTCTCTTGACATTTTAGTGCTTCAAGTAAACGTGCATAATAACATCTATGTCTTCCTACCTCTCATCTTATAACAAGTATTTTTTGGTTCTAACTTCCATTCCCAATATGAAGTCCTAATCTTGGCTGGGTAGTCTGTACACTACAGAAATACCAGTAGTACACAGCCAAATAAACAATTTTACACAGCTAAGTTTACACAAGCAGTTTTTTGAAACCTGTTAAATCCCCAGCATAACCTTCCAATTCAAAGAAACTACCAGAAAAGTTGCAGATTTAACTAAAACCCTGCCTTTTTCTTTCAGGGATATACGATTGACAAGTTAAACCATACTGAACTGAAGTCCATTTCAGCAGATGAAAATAGGCAATTTTTTTCCTAAGTACTCAAAGTTACGGACTCTTCTTTTGTCACCTGCCCAGAGCAAGCCTCTGGGATGCATGAAAACAATGGCCAAACTCACATAATGGGTGAAAATCTTGAAACTTGTGATAGGAGTCAGCATCACTTTGCAAACTCCTTCCTTACCAGCTGGGCTCCACTGCACAAGAGATGGCACTCCTCGTCTAATTACTATGTCCTGTGACTGAAAATGAAACTTCTGCATTGTAATCCAGGTTCCAACACTGACCCTTATTGACAGCTTTTCATCAGTTCCTTCATTCTACTCTAATTTCAATGCAGTAAAGGACAAACAATGTTAACAATTGTCACTTTACTGTGGTTAATACTACATGTGTCATTGGACGCTTGGTAACTAATGGCTGTGGGGGTAAGGGGACTGTGGTGTATGTATGCCGATATGTACAAGGGAGAGACTCCAGTTCATTAAATATAAGCAAGCATACTCAAAGGCTCAGAGCTCAGCAACCTATAGGCTCTCTGTTTCTTTGAAAAGCAGACTCTTTGCAAGCACTTTTTTAAAGTTTAAAGTTTTTAAATATTAGATTTTTAAAGCTTATTCAATTATATAATCAGGATAGGCAATTTTAGCACAATCCCATAGACTGCGCCATAGAGGTCCCATAGACCTCCTTCACATAAACCTCAGGTTTGAAGTTGTCCATCAAAAATTACATAAACTTTCTTTACATCCTTGGAGTTAGCTGACACAAAAATTGAATACATACGCAGGAGCTGCTTTAAGACTGAAGTAAGTGACATGTCTGTAACATATGAGGTTAGAATAAAATGAAGCAGCATCATCAAAAAGATAAGATCTGATGACTGGTTCAAGTGCATTCAAACTCAGCATCTGGTGCAACGGCTTCTCTGTGACTTTTCATTTGATTTAGAAATATCTGAAATTTCCAATGAGTCAAAATAGATCATATTTAATGTCTTATCTACCACTAGTCAAATTAACAGTAGTCAAGCCTACCCCAGAATGCATGATTTTCTTATAAGTCGTTTTCTTCAAAGAACATTGAGCAAAACAGGATTAGAAAGAAAAATTGGTAATTTCTCATTAAATCAAAAGGAAAACTCAAAGTACTAACTTGAACACTATTTTATTTGAAGAAAATAATTTTGCATAATTTTAGCAAACCCAAACATAAAATCAAAACAAAACATTCCATATTTTATTCTTCTGTTATGTTACATATATTTGTTTTTCTTCTAGCAGCAAATGGTAAACACTCCTACACTTCCATTTTGGCGCAAACATGCTTAAGGTATGGTAAACAGTAAGGAATTTATCATGTATTTCTTTTGTTGAGCTATTTTGTAAATTAAAACAAAAAGGGAAAGCAGGCACTTCAAGGTTTCTGTGGCATTTTTTAAATTAACAAAGCACTAGCTATGAAAGAAATTGCCTTTCTTAATAAAGAGTAGAAGTGACCTTCACTCAGGTAAGCAAGAAAACATATTTTTTCAATATAGTAAATGACTTTTTTCTTTACTGTTTAAGATAAGGAAGCATTTCAATTTATATTTTCTCATCAACTGAACATTCCAAACAAAAACTAGATTTCTTCATGAACATATTCTAGAGTATAACACTCAGTTACTTAGCAACCTGTAGCACACAAAGAATAAATCGAGTCAAAGACGTCACCCTGTTTAGTATTTTCTCCCAATCCATATGAATATTGTGGATCCTTTCAAATTTTCTACTTCCCAAACAAGCAAGCTACCATCTAAAATATAAACATCATGAAAAACAAACTGATGTAGACAGCCTTCTACCTGGCGTGACAGTCACAAAGCCCTTCCAATGGCAGAGTGACAATTAGGTACGTGCCTATCTCCCCAAAAACTTAAATTTCCTTTTTAAAATGTATCAATATATGATTTTTCCACATTTCAAGAAATTTTAGATTTTAAGCTCCAACACACACAGTGCCGAAGAGGACACATAATGAGGATACAGTAAGACAGTTTAATTGGAAAGCAGACATTACTTCGTAAGATACCCTGTTTAGCAGTCTGACCCACTCCAGGTGATTAAACAACCTGATTTAAAAGAAATCAAGTGCTATTATGACCGTGACCTGAGAAAATTCTTTCCTTTCTGTTAAAGCAAGCTTCTGACACAAATATAAGACAAACTTTTTTTTTTTAACACAAATTTATGAAATTCAAGTGATTCCTGAATGGTTTGTTCACCTATATTCCGTATTTTTCACATTTTGGAGAAACAATCTACTGGTATTTTTAATGTAGAGGCTTACAGGTACATGGACTTTTCTAAACATTTCAGCTCCCTTGCGTGCATCCAATAAAGCCACATCTTGTGGAGTGGAAACAATCACAGCTCCTGGGAAAAGAAAACATGAAATACCATTAAAATGTATATTATTAATTACACTGTTAAAAAATTTTTACTATTTAATACACACTACTAAATTCAAAGTAGTTACATATTTACATGCTGGTTTTTTTTTTTAATTTAAGGAAGAAAGTGATGCTAGTTTTTTTTATGATGCAATGACCAAAATCACCGAGTTCTGATATGGAGTGATAGAAATAATTTAGATACTTTCATCATAAGTTTGTCTCCCAGACAGGTTCAAAACCATAACGTCTATGTAGAAACCATTTATATTTTCTAACTGAGAAAATTGATCTAGCTGTCATATGACCATGGACAGAAGATAACATAGTGCCCATGCTGACAAGTTGCAGAGGTGGTAGTCCGGTAATATCTACATAGTAACTGTCCCATGCCATAATTACATTTGAAAGCTTTTGATTGAACAATAAACCTTGTTCTAAAATCAAGAGGAGCTGCCTGTAATCAGACTTGCTTTTGAACCTGCTACACTATCTGACAGGAGCGTTGACAGGCACAATCATGAAATGTGTTAGACTAAACACAACCCCAGTGCGTTTGTATGAACGACACCAAAAAATAAGAGGACAACATACACACTTACACTAGGTTCAAAAAAAGTACAGTATTGCTCACTGTTCAGACATGGCTCCAGGTCACCCGATAATTAGCACTCCCAAGAGTTATTAAACATGTAAAACAGCTAGAGCTCTTTGTCAAAGGTTAGATTCTAAAGTATGCCTACAGGTCACTATCCTATACTTATCCTATATTACTTCTTGATTAATACAACCTGTGAAACCAACATAGACACTGTAATATCCCACATCACTTCACAAATAACAACTTTTGCATATGCTCAGGGTTTTCAAATATTATTTTTTCAAAACTTGCATCAAGAATCTGCTCATGCTCATCCCTATTTTAGAAAAATGCAATGTAAAAGAGGACATTACTAGTCAACTGATTAGCTCTAGTTTCTGACTATCCAAAGTATCCGTTATAAAAGCATCTCACAGCAATTACCACAGACAATTTTAGATGCATGGGATACAATTTCCTGCTGGGCCTGCACTTCCCAACCCTGGCATGCACAGCACAGGAAGAAGTGGGTAGATTTCCACAGACATGCAACACTGACACCACTGGCACGGGCTGGAGCTCCAGGAGCCTTGGCGTCCCAAAAGCACTCCTGGCTCTGGCAGCACTGGGACAGGGAGCCCTGCCCCTCACAACGGCCCCGCGCCGGCTGCCGGGTGGCATCTTGCCTGCCTGACAGCCAGCCGTTTCCAAACACCGCCTGACAGCATGTTTGAATGTTTTCAACCAGTGCTCTTAACCTCTAATTTGTGAAAGAAAAATACAATCTGGCACCTCGCTCCTGAAAAGCTGCCAATCTCTGCCTTACACAATATTAGACACAAGTCCAAAAACTGAATGGCATATGTAATGTACTAAGCAAATGCAATTTCCCCATTGTTCGCTAAAACTCTAGCATGCAAATAATTTGCTATTTTTCCCAAGCCAACCTGCTTCCAATGGCATTGCAAAGAATAAGGAGGAAGCCTTCCAGCTATATCCAAGTCACCTTAGGCTCCTTGTTTCACTGAAGTGTAGGGTTATGCTTTATAGCTGACATTGAAAGGTAGGGCTAATTCCGCAAAATGAACACACCCTTCCCTAAAAGCACAGTTCACAAATAAGAAATTTAGACTCAACGTCCTTGAGTTTTCTGAATATTTGTAAAATAAACATCTTTCAATACTTGGACAAAATCCTTATTACAGCTTTCTTTTCAAACAAAATTAGAAAATTGTGTCTTATGTGGATACACTCATGTTAGTTGCTTCGCACTTTAGTTCACACTTTTCTCTGAAGATGCTGGCACAGCATTCCCTGGATCTGCAGGTAGAAGCTAATACGCAGCTACCAAAACTGAAGTCTACATTTTCTAGTTCATTATTAATTTTTTTAAGAATCCAGTAATTGGCATGGCATGAAGGACAGAGGCTATGCACAACAAAAACACCCACCAGAACCACAAGCAGCTTATCCAAGAGATATTTTTGACTAACAAATTCTGTTGTTAGAGAACCTCACACAAAAAGACAGAGTGGCACATTGCAGAGTTGAGGCTGCCACAGACACCAATTCCCTGTACAAAAAACTGTGGCTTCTGAAATACATGAGTAAAAAATATGCTCGTGGACAACTTGCATGGCTTCTTCCAGAGAATGAAAGCCAACATGCTCAAACAGCTGTGGCTGAGAGTATAATAGACGTGTCTCTTCTATTTTCCTTTTCAATCTGAGCTGGACTACAGACAAAATTTATTCACAGACAGCTTGTACTGAACTATACCAACGCCCTTTAAAATAAGTATCTTTTCTCTTTCTTTGGTACAACTGCTACCCAACCTGCTACCCAGGTTGTCTTTGGTACAACAACCCAACCTGAAGTTCAAGAATTCAAATTATTAGCAGCATTATTTCCCCACTTGCAACTGAGTAAGGCAAGTGAGACTTGTCACAGTGCTCCCCTCCCTGAACAAGTTTGCATATGTTTAATTCAGAAAGTGATTCAAATTATGAACAAGAAAGAACACAACCCACACTTTCTTTGCTATCTTACCTCTACATGGTTAACAGTAAAGAGTTATTTTGATCAAAGTAATGAAATATGACTGAATTCACGCACACAGCACATCTCTTTAAGCAAGACACGCAATGTTTACACAAGCATCTGTGTGAATGAGGCAAACTAATGCTGACAAATTGGAAAGAGAAGTTACAGAAACTATAATGCTATCATGCTGCACATTAAAATATACTACAAATTTAATGTTTGCAGTTGTGCAAAGAATAATAATTTCTGTGCCTTGAATATACTAAGGATATCTAAGTTGAGCATGTTTAGGTTTAACTGACATATCTACTTATTCAAGCATTCCATTTATTTTTGTAACTTCACCATATTTCAGTTGAGAAAAAGCTGACGCATGTTGCATTAGTAAAAACTATGCCAAACTATATTGTTAGCATGCATAATATAGAGACACAAAACTAACAGTAGCCTGTAACACTGATGTTTGCCTTTCTTTTTTAACCTCAGGTACTTAACCCTCAGTAAAAGAAAGATGTGCCTACGCAGCACATCAGCACATCCCTTCTGGTGGACTGGCATTCAGGAAATTACAAGCGCTGAGAAAGCCTGTGATTTCTGTGTATAGAAAATATCACCTATATCCACTGCATTATTAAAGTCTGCACTAGATGCTCTGGGTTACAAGGCATAAAGTGAAATCTCTCCAAGCCTTACCTATAGTCAATTTGTATTCATGCAAAAAACAGGCAGGTGTAAAAAGCAGCTGATAGGCAGCAGTTCAGAAGGTCTATCTTGGGATGAAAAGCCTCTCTCTAGCATATTCTTTTTTCCCTCCAGCATCTTCAAAGGCAGACTTCAGAACCAGGCTACATGCATCTCATCCAGACAAATGCTTAAGGACCCCTCCACACAAGTATTAGACTGTGTCTTATATCACCCTGATTGTTATTAACTTAGCAAATCATGCCACCACAAAACCTGTGGAGTGAAGGGTAACTGACCAGAAAGACCAACAAATAGAGTTCTGGAGGATAAAGACACAGAAAGACATATTGCATTTTTCTAATAATTGCATCTGCTGACTGCCAGGCACTGAACGCTCTTGCAAGGAAGCTCATTCAGACCTCAGTGCAGCTGTGGATGGCCTGATCTCACCACGCCACTCGTAGTTTTTGTAGCTTTTGCTACCTTTTCCACTGCACCGATTTCAAACTTCTAGGCAAGACTTTCAAGTTATAAATAGCCTGGTGAATCTGAATCTTCTCTACTGCAGATCTCTTCAGAGTCCTCACCTTCTGTTACATTTCTTGTTACTTCACAGGTAAAAGGTGCCTGTAATTATAGATACAATTTGCACTTGAAGATGCAGAACAAGGTCTTGCAAGAAAAGGCTTCTGACTTTGCTAGAATTTCAGCTGGTGATGATTACAGATGCTTTAACGTTAAAAAAAAGTCCATCTCCTTGGATAAAACCTGTAAAGAAGTTCCTTTAGCTTTTGCATGTCACATCTCATTACAACTAGCAATGTAAAAGAACCACTAGTGTGATTTTCCCTTAAGGGATCCTTACTTGAGACTCATAATATAGCTTAGAACTGTCCCAAAGGCTGGATCCTGGCTGTGTCACACCTCCAGCATGCTCGCTACCTTCTTCTTGGAGGAATCTTTGAACAACCACTCAAACATTGTATGTTACCAACAGCCACACGCCCTTCTTCCGCCCACAAACTAGTGGGTAGTTAGTGATTGGGGCACTACCTCCTTGCCCACATGAAAAGAGAATATAAATCTTAAAGTAAGCTTCTTGCTCCTGAAGGAGTGAAGTGAAACCACTGAGCAGAGGGATATCATAAACTGGATAAAGTTGTCACCCTGAAAACAAACTGCCCTCATTTAACTGTTCAGTAAGTATTATAACACCCATTTCACACTAGATCACAAAGAAAAACGTGGAAAGAGAACTCTCACTGCGTTAAAATGTTTTGTTCTGGCTGTAGCAAACTAATGAAATTTATAATGCAATATTTATTTAGCAAAGTGAAAACTGTGAAAACATTTGCAATAACATTTGTGAACAAGCATTATTTGCAAAGTATAGGCATAAAATAAAAAGCTACTCCCTCACAGACACACTGCCACTTTCCACTTTTCCTTAGCTATCTGAACTGGCAGTTTTCTGCTCTACTCTATTCCACCTCCTGCTTTCAAAAGCATTTGCCACTCACGTCCAGATTATAATGAGCATTGTACTGGGCAAGAGCGAAGTCCAAATAGTCTCTTTTGACAAATTAATATGATTTTCTTTTTTTAAATGAGAGGTCCTAATCCAAAGAGGAGAACTGGCTAAGAGAGTGATTCTACTACACAAAAAAAAGACAACACTGATTACTTCAATCACCTCCAAAAAACATTCTTTTTTTTACTTCCCCCCCACTCAGAGGTAGGGGTGGTAAGGGGCAGATTTAAACATTTATTTTTTCATAAGAAATAGCTAGAGAAGAGAATGCAGTACCATTATTCATACAGATTTCTCTCATCTTTTGCAACTGTCAGTTGCACACTATGCTCATTTATTCTTCCCATTCAGAATAATTGGCCTAAAAGAACCTCAGCAATTGCCGCTCATCTAGTACTTACCATACACTCAGCTGCTGTTGCCAGACCTTAGAGAACCTCAGTTTTCAAAATCTCTATACCTCACAGCTTTTTTCCCCAATACCTGGAAATTATTTTTCAGGAATGATAAAATTTAAAGAACTTGCACTGAATATACTATCACTTCAGCTTGGGCAGACAATGTGTGTTAAATAAATCCCCATGACCCAAAAGTGAAATTTAAATTCATATTGAAAGAGTGTGAGACACTAATGTGTAAACTCATACTGTATTTTGGTCTCTAAATTAAGTTCAGAGTCTACTTAGTCTGACACTGCATACTGAAGTAACAGTAGTGTCCAAAGCTAAGATAACCCTGATGATAATTTGCTTTTGTCAACTACATCTTTTCTGACAACAGAAACAAACTTTTAACATGCAAATTTCATTTGGTTTAATATAAAGAACCATTTTAAAATCTACACTGGTGTGACTATGTTTTTTTGGTTCTTCAATCTATCCTAAACCTATGTGCATTTCCTTCCCTATAGTTATTTAAAATATCAAAATATAGCATGAAAGAGAGTAAATCTACATAAAAATCTCATATCAAAAATATTTGCCATTCAAAGTAAAATTTACCATTACCCAGATGGCTTCCATAAAATATCTTCAAAAATTTACTGTAGAAACTAATGACATACCTCCTCCATAAAAGAAGAAAGCAAGCTCAGAAATGGAGAAACACATAGTATATTATTGTTAAACTAAAAGGAAAGAAGATCAGATGCCTTGCAACTGTGATCTGCATCAAAGAAAGAGATATTCAACAAGGGGCAAACAGACACTTACACAAAGAGCAATGACAGAATACAGATACACCTCTAATCTTAAACTGTATGCTACACACAACTTGCACTGCAGCACTGGGGTTTTTTTGATCAGAAAAGACAACAGAACAGTACCATACCGACTGAGCTTGCAATTTCAGTTAATTTAAAGAAAACACCTTTATCTTACAAATCACAATTCTTTTTCACAATAATTCAGGCATAGTTTTATAATCTCTTACTTTTTAAAATCTGATTTGAAATTCTCTTTTGCCATTTTTAATGCTCATTTCTGAACAGTCAGTTTACTCGTAACCTGGAATGTCCAGTTCTTGTACGTTATCATATGCTGAGGCAGGATCCAGTTCTTCTAAGTCCCACACGCTGCTATAAAACAGTTGTGTACAGGATTACACCTTGTTCTGTGTGATACTGACATAAATATGAATAAATTGATTGACTCACCAGTTTGGTATGTCACATTTCATTCAAAATTTTAAAATGCCAAGTGTCTTCAAGTTGGTGGCATCTCTCTACTCTTTCCTCTTCAATGTACATATTTGAATAGAAATAAGACTTTTAACACTTAAACAGTAAAGACAGAAATATGGTTTTTGTTTATATTTAAACCTATCTATCAAAAAGCTGCCATCAAAAGAAACCATATTAATTACAATTTTTTGAAAATGTGCCTTTGAAGTAACAAAAACTCATTTGGTAAATATTTCAGCCTTATCTGCAAAAGGCATTCAGGAGATAATTACGATCTACATGTTGTTGAAAGATGCAATCATTAGGAAGAATAACACTATTTATAGAATAAGGCAATAAAAAAGATGGTAGGAACTCTGTGCTACATTGATTTGAAACCTAAAAGGTGACAAAAATAATCCTCTGTATGACTAGCAATGGCAATGCCCCTGCTCTTATAGAACTTAAGAAAAAAAATAAAATAGTATTCACATTGCTTCCACTTTGCTGATCCTGACTATTTGTATTTTCTGATTCTTAACAGCCTTTTTAGAGCTTATAATAATAAGATTATAATAATGCATTTGTGTGGAAAAAAAAAAACCAAAAATGTTACTTCCAAAAGGTGGGAAAATTAAGAGCACTGAAATAAAATGTGGCCTTTTATCTTTAGGTCTCCTGTATAAACACGGCTCATTCCAATGCTCACTACTGTAATTATTAAAAAATTGTTCAGTAAGATATGAAATCATTTGGTTTTCTCAGTCCATTTCCCATTGGACGTGTATATTTCTCATGGTTTTCACTGCCAGGGCATCTCCATATCCAAAGAATAGTAACATGACAAAGTTTAGCAAATGAAACAATTGCAGTATTAACCTGGAGTTAGTTCTGTCAATTAAGACAGAGTGTCAGTCTCTAGAGCCGTCAAGCTGTCACACTTCACTAACGCAGACTTCACTTTAACATTCATAAAGAAAGGGCAGTAGACAGCCTCATTTATTTAACACTCAGCCCCGACAATGCAGCTTCTCCATGAGGCAGAAACACTTGTGCCAGCAGGGCCCCAGGACTGCCTCTCAAGTTAGAGATGCCCTTGCTGCTGCCCGTGCAGCCTTCGCACTCCGAAGGCAGAGGATGATAGACTTCTCTCAGTCCTTAGGGAGGCTAATCCTCCATGTCCAATATTATTTATGAATTTGATGTATGGCTCCTTTATCTAAATAATTGAACAAATACATCCTTACATTTATCAATTTAGCAACTAGGTAACACAAAGAAATCACAAACCTTATTCTTCATAGTATCATTAGTTCACACTACATCTTGAAACCAAGCACCATAATGTCATCTGAAATCCCCTATGTTTTAAAGGCTAGAAAATGTGTAAGGACACTTCAAACTTTTCCAAGCATGCATGTTCAATATATGATAAAGAACCCACTTCTGGACTTCTCACACAAAAGATTAAACAGAAGAACAAAGTAAAAGTAAAGAAGTAGAAGTAAATAAAAATTAAATAACAACAGACCATAAACAAAGCCTTTTTCTCCAGATGGACCCTGGATTTCTATTTGGAAAGTAGACTTGCATCTGAAGAAAGAAGTGGTGGTTGAGCAGAGATATACACCACATTTTCAAGCTATCATATCATTTCTAATCTACTAGTTCATTGAAGAATTACTGCAATACGAGAAAAGTTACAGATGATTAAAGAATAATATGCTAAATAAGATGCAACTCCTTGTAGGGTGACTAAGAATAATAAAATAAAAAAGTTACAGTAGTTTCCTTTTCCATCTTCTTTTAAAGAACCCCCACAAAGCTGTCACTCTAGCTGAAGTTGTGTGAAGCCAATATTCTCTTTAATGACAACAAGCACTATAAGACATATTTTGCTGCGTTGCTTTTACCCATTAGTTATTGCCTCATTACTTATTGTCTCTTTTTTGACTCAAGAAAATTATAGTACCTGTGATGCAGGATTAAAAAAAAAAGAAGTTTTCTAAAATTAAAACCCAATACCATTTTATACATCCTACCAGTCCCTTTCTTACTGTCAGATATTGCAATGCTACAGTTTTTAATGCCCCATCTGGGCAAACCTGCCCCAAACAAAATACCTTTACTGGTGCTCTTTCTCACACTCACAGAAAAATCTGTAAGCAGCTGGCAAAAATACTTGTGCAGGTTTTGTAAATTTATTTAGAGACAGAACAAAAATTTTCTACACTGTCTATCCCTAAGAAGGCACAGATAAATAATGAAGAAACTGTAATGCAAATACTGTATCTCACATTTGCATGCATGCAAATCAAAGTACGACTTTCATGCAAACTAGATAAAGTACTTCTACATGTACTTCATTAAAATATATATGCTGTCTGAAGACAAAGAGAGAAATTATGCCACTAATACCATGACCGTCCAAGACATTCTCAAAGGATAAAGAAAGAACCAGAAAACTGGAGAGGAAACAGGATGGCACAACACCAAATATCTGCTATAAAAAAATAAGACAACAAACACACAGCTTAGTAACATGAATTGCAAATGAAGACGGGGCCCACAAACCAGCAAAAGTCTGCAGACTGCTCCAAAGACATCATCACTGAGATCTGTAACCCTATCTTCCGTACCCTTGAAAGGAACAAGGCTGAAAAAAAGAAAAGCATTCTAAACAAGGTTATGGACTGTCAAAGAGACAGAAACCAAGTAACAAGAGTAAAAGAAGAAAGAACAGTTCAAGCTGTAATACACAAAAAAAAGCCCTTCCAACAAGAACGAAAAGCACTCACAATACACAACACAGAAAACTCATTATAAATCACTAAAATTCACTGAGCCAGTAAGAACACTGGGAATTACAAATCCTATCACTCGTTGTCTGCTGTGCTTGTCTTCACCAAAAGCACAAAACACTTATTTTTTTCAACTGCAAGAGTCGACCTCAACATGCTCAACAAAACCAACTTATGGGAAAGACAAATGTAAAGTGATGCTATCACTCCTAATTTTATGAAGTTAGGATTGACAAAGTAATAAACTGAACTGAGCAATTATGGTAACAATGTGAAGTCATTTCAGGATTCAAATCAAAATGCTGTCTTCAATTAGGGAGTTGTAAAAGCCCATACTTGTACAAAGAAAAAAAAAAGTCAGAAAGCCATAGTGAAGAGATTAAAATGAGACCTAGGCAAGAATTTATCTTCTTATAGCATACCGAGAAAATCTGTATTGCTTGCTGTTTTAAACCTGTTTTCCTTTTCTTTTTTTAAAATCAACATCTTGTTTAACTTGACTTGCCTCAAAACCTGATTCAACAAGTATGAGAACCACAGGTTTCTGACAATCATATGGAAAACTAATTAAAATACTGAATAAAAATTATTTACTTTTAATTCTTCACTTTGTTACACCTACAGAAGAATGAGGACATGGCTGTTCTTAGCAAGAAAATCCAGCTTTTTTTTTTTTTAACTGGTTTTGCTCTTGTAACATCTATTACATGTAAGTATTACGAAAAAAAATAATCTAAATTAAGGTTTCCATTTACTGGTGCAGCGTACTACACTAGTGGTGTATTTCAAAAGATCTTCTGACCTTCCACAAACAGACCTCAGCAAAACTTAGAAGAAATACAGGATTAAAGTACTTTCTTCCATCACCTCTGTCCCAGAAGACCCAGTGCACCAACACCACAACCACTCACACTTCTGAAGACAGCATAGAATTCTGTGGGACAAGGGCACAATAATCCCTTGAAGATCACGAGTTCAATGACCTTTTCTGTGTTAAATTAGGACACGTAGGTGCACGGTAGTGAATACCAATCATTAATACCCACCATACTTGAAAAAAAAAAAATCCACAAAGATAAAGCCACACCTCTCTAATTTAATAATTCTATTGCCCTTACGTACAAGACATAATGTGAAATTCTACCTTACCAAAAACTTCCATACCACTGTCACATTTCACCTCATTGCTTAAAACCCTGGGAATACACAGCCGTCCTGCTTTGCTACTCACACATGCAACCTACTAAACAGTGTATTTAAGAAAATGGGATGGAACCATGGTTTGCTTTTCATCATATGTTCCAGGTCACAGATAAGGTAAGGTACTAGAAGCCTCCTCTTCTACTTTTTATGGGAAAAATTCATTAAATCCTTCATCGCAACTCTGTTGATTTGCTTCCTTCCACCACTCAACACAATTACAGACAGCAGAGAGAACATCCCGCAGCTATTAACAGTTTTGGAGCAATAGTGTTATGGCTGAGTTAGCATGGGCCTTAATATTTGAGTTTTACATGTCACAAGATTTACCTTTTTTTGGAACTTGACATCATGGAACATCATGAGATACCACCACACAGCCTGAACACTAAATTCAACTATTTGTCAAGAATTTCAGCTTGAAGATACATGACTAACTGTGGTTATCATGTATGATTGCAGCTGAGGCTTGACTGTGTTAAGGAACAGATATAAGGTGCTGCCTGATCACTAAAGGGCTCCTTTCATTACTGTAGACTTCACTGTCCTGTAACAGTGGTGATGGTTTTGCTGTGAAAGAAGGACCTATGTCCCAAAATCCACTAGTGCTAGTGGGCATGTTTATAATGCCCACCAGTCTTCCTATCTGTAGCACAGTCTTTTATCCTATTCTATGTACTTTCAGAGATATACAATTCCTAATTCATTAAACTTATCAGGCAGCCTGGTAAGAGTTCTACCGGCAAGTGAAATAGTTCTACAAATTTAATATTTAGTGGCTTCACTTCAGTGGGTTACTGCCATGAAAGCGCAGAGAGAAAGGAGCATTGGAGGGAACCGGGGCCTGTCTGTGCAGATGAGTGAGCCAGTCTGCACACAGAAAAGAATGAGAGTAGTACCATTGTGGGTTTTATCAACATATTAATTTGATATCAGCAAGAAGTGGAGCAAGCAGTCCCACTGATTCCTTAATAACTCCGAATCACAGAATTTCTGAATGCAAAAGGTCTCTGGAGGTCATCTAGTCCAATTGTCTAGCACAACCTGGACAACAGCCAAAGACAAAGATCCCATGGACTCTTTGGGCAACACATTCCAGCATTGCACTACCCTCATGGTGAAGGGCTCCAGCAATTATTAAATTATTCCTGAAGCCACAGCGATTGCTTTGTCTCTTTTACCACTGAGTTCCTAACATTGATTACATTGGCTGTTGACAGCTGCTTCTGTTGAACTATGTCAGACAGGTAAAAACCATTAGTCTAACAGATCTCGTGAGATGCTCAGCATCCTTTCAGAAGCAGTATTTCTAACTCCTGCTGAAACCGTGAGATTAGAGGGCAGCCTGCATATCTCAAGATTGATTTGTTGAAGTTTAAATCCCCTACAAAAAGTCAAATTCATAACATGAGAGAAAAAACGAATGTGTTAGTGTATTACAGTGCTGCATAGTTTATCTGAATAAATGCTGTGCATTAACAGCATTGTCAGCCGCTAACTAAAAAGCAATCATGAAGAGAAACTATTTTATTGCATTAGCTTTACTACACAGTAGATACAGAAAAAGAAAATATTTTCTACTCCTAACCTTACCAGTTTTTGGCATGACTGCCTTTCCTTCCAGAGTACTGATATACTTGACTTCTCAATCTTTTTGAAACTTAGAAGAAAGTACCACAATCACAGTGTTAACATGTTAAAAATCACTGACAGTGTTTTCCATCACCACACTACCGACAGAGCAGCTTCTTAGCATGTTAGAAAGACAATTAAAAGAATTTTTGACTGGAATTTTAAAATAAAATTTTTCTAAAGCTACCAGACTTAACAAAATTCAATTCTCTGAAACAGCCAAGCAATATACATACCTGCAATTGGAATATTCTGTGAGACTGACAGCTGTACATCTCCAGTCCCAGGTGGCATGTCAATTACTAAATAGTCCAGTTGACCCCAGTCAACCTAGGAGACAATAAAAAGGTATGTGGGAGGTTGGAAGCATTTTTATTTAAGACATTTTGTGGTTTATTCAGCCCTTGTTTCCTATAATGAAGTGAACCAAGGACACCTCAAAAGCACGATACTGAGATACTGTTTAGTCACACTTACAGTACGGGATCAAGACATTCTTTTTCTAAGAGATTCAAACTTTGACAATCACTGAAAACTATGAGAACAACTTTATTAATAACTCTGAGTATAACCCTTATAGATTTTTTCCCCCAAAAAAGGTAGAACAACTTAAGACTTTTACTTTGCAGCTGCTTAATCACAGGTTAGAAGCAAATGTTAGATAAAATTCAGGCTAAAATGTTTCCAAATCATACAACAGATAGAAGATACAACAGTCTATGAGCTGCTTTAATACAGGAAAATGCCAAACAAGAGTAGAATTTACTTTCTCTTTAATTTTACACATTCCCTCAGTGTCATTTTAACAGTAAAAACTACTGACATTTTGCCAGTCTTCCAATTATTGTCCTGGAGTGTTAGACCCTGTCGGGGGACACTCATGCATTTTCATTCAGTTCTTGTACAGGTGATGATGATCTGGGGAAGCACAAGCAATGTGACATCCAGACTACTAACCCAATACAGCACTCCAGTGAGAAATAGAATTTTTCAAGGCAGACTGATGAAGACGGAATATTTCAGAGCACTTATGGGAGAAGGGAGATAGGGAAGGTTAGTTGCAAATTCTAACTTTAGACATCTAAATTAGGGACTCTCCGGCACGCCTCCCTTTCTTCCTTTTGTATACAAAGGCTGCAGGAGCACTCAATGGTGCCTAAAACAGTCTAGCTAAACAGGAAATACTACTTATGTTGACCACAGCAAACTCTGCACTTTTTCACATTTAATATTGACCTATATTAACTATAATATCTACATTATAATAGCCATATTTTTTCAACAAAAATGACATATACCTAGCAGATTTCTAAAACTAATTAGCATTCATAATCATATTGGGACTATATAACTCTGAAGAAAAATTACATATATGTGCATAAACTATGTACTGAAACATAAGCATGGGGTAGAGAAGCCAGATTATCTAAAAAATAAAATAATAATTTAAAAAAAACCCACCACAAAAACCAAAAACACCCTGAGTTTTATTTTTACTTTTTCTTAACTAATCTTGCTTAGTTACAGAACAAGAAAAAAGCCAGTGCTGATTAATACCTCCTTTTCCAATGAAAATTATTTTGCTTACTTGAAGGTATGAGCTTTAAATATCTATGCTTCTTAATTAAAACCTGACCATTATAAAGGTAACAAATTGAAATTATATAATTTTTAAATGTAGCAGAAGTTTACAACATAAATCAAGTTCCTTAAAGATTTGCAACTAAACACACATATCCTCCACAAATAGTTAAGGTGCATAAATCTCACTATGCAAAACCATACCTTCATAATAATCATAACCATTTTGAAATGACAAATAAATGAGGGTTCTAACTGTCCAAAATTTACAAGTCCAATAATCACATTTTCCTTCTTTCAGTACTTCTCCAGAAACTATGAATAAACTGGTTTTTTGCTTTCTGCCTTGCAGCAAGGTGCAGTCCTGAAACAGATCTGTGAGTAGCATAGCACCACTATCATTCTGACACAGCTTCCAAATACTTTGTGAAAAACACTTGGATCTTGAAAAAAACTTGGATATTGAGTAGCACTCAGCCTTTTTCTCCACAAGCTCAACTTCAAGTCCTTTTAGGTAAATGCACCAACTCATGCAATAGTGCAAGACAGTCCAAATCCCACTCTTACCAGAGGTAACTAGAATAAAAAATACACACACAGCTTTTTTCCCCTAGCTAAAAGCTGTCTGGTTTTGCATATACTTGCTGGCCCTAACTTTAAGCTCACTCTTGCAGAACAAGGTGACTTTCTGGGCCTATACTATAGCTTTTCTTTTCACTCTTCCCAGAAGTTCTGCTCTCCCAACCTCTTCAAGCACTAGTCTCCTTCATCAAGCCCCATGTGATCTTCCTACTCAGCAAGCATTACAGTTCCCCAAAGAAAACATTTAGACCTATTTTACTACTATGTGGAATGCTAATGGAGAAGACCTCAAAGGCCAATTGCTCAAACCCTTTCCCAGGCACTCAGTTTTGTGGGGAAGCACAAAGCAGCTGCTGCTCTTTTAAGGGGAAGGAGCTGCCTTGGTAAAAACATCTTCATGTAGAACCTTTAAAGTAGAAAAACACTCTTATAAATAGCTTACTTCTTCAAAAACACACAAAACAACTGTTGCTTGAAAAGTTACTTTCAAAATTTACCATGTGTAGAAGAACAGGAGAAGGGGTACAGAAATCAGAGGACACTAGAGCTTTCTGCCTCAAGCTTCTTTAGTAAGTGACCCGGTAACAAAAGAACTTTCAACATGCACTTTCTGGATTGTCCTAGGAGTACTGATTTTTATTAAACCTCTGAAAACAGAAGTTACTAATGGAATCTTAAGCACATGGTGAATCTCATGGTAAATCTCATTGCTAGGCAACAAGAAAAATACTCTGTTAACACATAGTGCAATTAGATTACAATGCTTTACTCAATTTATGATCCTGAAACCATCTTATTTCATATAATTTCTTCAAATTCATGGATTGAAAGAAAGAAGTGAGCTGTCTGTACCAATTGAATTGTGCTCCATTATAATACTTATAAATCTGAGCAGAGAAAAATAGAGAAGATACACCACCCCAGCAGCACTCCAGAGGATGTGTTGCTGCTATGCAGAGTAGGACAAAGGACAGGCTTTTGCCACACCAGTTCAGAAAAGGCAACAGTGAAGATGTCCAGGTCTCCAAGTGTCAAATATATGTGAGAAACACCCTTCGCACACCTCTCTAAGTTATGGCACCACTGTGGCACTGAACTGGTGGAAGTCAGATGGCAAACTAGATTGGAAAACTGCTCCTCATCAAAACCAACTTTGGTTTTTATTTTGGATTTTTCTGTGTAGTCAAATAGTTATCCTCAAAACTTTCTTCTCTTATTTTTCATTTGCAATTCAGGGTGAGAATGGGGAGTTGCACCACGATAAGAGGTATAAATAAGATAGGTAGTGTTTTTGCCTAGTAGTGAACATTGTCCTCTAGACATATGGACTTGCTCAGACTTAGGTTGGGGAACTCTGCACCTCATCCCATTTCTCTCCATAGACTTCTTATTTTCTTTTGTTCTGCAAGAAGCAGATGATGAGCACTGGGGAGTTCAGTTTCTCCTCCATTGCCCTCCCACAGGGATACACAAGTAGTATGAGAGTCTCTTATTAAACAAATTATTTAATGTAATTTGGAAAGCATAACGATTTGTTATAGAAGTGTGCATGTTACTTAAAGGGAAAAGAAATTCCAGGTCTGTTACTAAATTTCAGCAAAGAAGAAAAAAAAAAGGGGAGGAGAGATTTTTAATTAAATTTAGAATTGGAACATATAATCAGAGGAGTGTCTTGCTGAAATCTAGTATTGCCATTCATTCAACATGATTAAAATTGCATGTATAATCAGGTTGTGATATAAAACACTAATCTGAATGCAAATCCTGTTTGTATGAAACAGTTTACCAAATGAGAACTACTAGTCCTCATGTTCTCAATCAATTCTGATAAGTGTGTCTGTATGCAAATACAGTTGGCCTACAAGTAAATGAGCTCAGATTAACAACACATTACAGTAAACAACTTCCCTTTGCAAACAATAAGCAGACAGTGGTTACAAAACCCTGCCTTGTAGCATCTGAATTCTGTCAGCACCTTTGCATTAATATCTTCACCCCTCTGATATACAGTGTTTAAAACATTTTGATCTATAGAAATGTAATTGAACTTTCCTTATGTATAGCATTCATCTTTTTTTTTTTAAAAGGTTTAACTTGACACTTATTGTTAAGCAATGTAATTAAGTGTCCTGTGTTCTATGTATTTTCCCTTGCTCAGAAACACCACAAATGCTTCCATGTAAATTACTTGAATCAATCACTCTGTTTATGTGACAATAATCAAAACATCAGATATTCATTTTGAGTAAACGTTCCAAATAGCAAGTTAAACCTGAAGTAGAGCATAGAGGTACAGATCACATTTCTGCTGAGCAATGAAGCCTGAGCATCCTCTGTGCATGAGGCAGAAACGACAGAATATTAGCACAGAAGGGGGATTGCTACTTGTGGTTTTGAAGTTATCCTGGTGTTTGGTAAATAACAGAAGATATTATTTATTTGCTTTTAATAAGAAGAATACACGCAGAGTTTCAATCAAGCAGCACTGCAGGTGCAGACTTGGCAGCAGCCAGCCAAGCTCTGAATACCAGTATCAGAAAAGTACTCAGAGACACATTGCAGGCAGCTTAAGATTTATTCCTGCCTGATCCCCCATTCTTCTAACTACTTTGTTATAGATATAGATGATTTAATACAGGCAAACAGTTGAACAGAATAAAGGTAATAAACTCTGTTGTTAACTGAATATGTATATAACTGTTGACATATATTTACATCTGTTAGTGCAAGATAAAACAAATATTTAAAAAGATTTTCTTGAAAAATTAAAGATTCTGCTTAAACATACACAGCCCTTGGGAATAGTAAGTAATTTTATGAAGTAGGAAAAAACGTAATTTAGGAATAGTATAATGAAATATGGCATCTTAATAAAAATAAAAATTATTTATTCTTACAAGTATTTGACAACGAAAGGAGACATTCCCCAGACATAAACCAGAATATTTTCAGTCTCTATGGAAACTTTTTTTTCTGGTAGTGAAATAACTACTTATACCATAGCAGGATATTCCATAGTGCTTAATACAACAGAATACTACACTTTCTGAACAAAGACGACTGCCCCTTTGACTTGTCCTCTGATGCTTAACCAATCTTGAAGACTTGCAATCTAACATGAAAAACAGATGCACTGCAATTGTTCAAATTCCCTCTAAGGTATTTCTAAGCAGCCTGTTCTGCCAAGTTCAGACAGAAACTGAGGTGAAGCAAAAGAACAGTTTGCCCCAAACATTTCCATAAAGAGAAGGAAATTCTCCTATTTTTTCTCAATACAGACTAAGAGTAATTTTTAGAAATTAGTACCTAGGAAGGAAACCAGAGTCCTGTTCAATTCAACCATCAAAAGAGAAACTGGCCTCCTCCTCCTCCCTGACAGCTTTTAATAATGTTAAGAACTAAAGACAAATGCAGCAGCCTGAAGCTTCTGTCACTGTCATGTATATAACATCTATCACAGCTTCATAAATAGTACAGAAAAGGAGGGGAGGGTGGTTATTTGTTAGGGAGTAGGGGAGAAAGAAAAAAAAAAAAAATCAGACACTAATCTCTGGCACCTTAAGCACAATTAATTTATGTTTGTGTCAATCACTTGGTATGTGAGAAATAACCACTTTCTACAAAGAATACAGGTACAAAACTTGCTGCTGTTCTTGTATATCTGAAGTCATTTTTGGGAGCAAAAGAGAGATGGGAGGATGGTGTGAGTGAAGGATCAGTCAGCCTGTCAGCTTCCAATGGTCAGAATGCAAGTTGGATTATTAAAAAAAACCCAACTCTGCAATCAGTTCAACATTTATTAGTTCAATATTAATTTTAAAAAGCTCACTTCATAGTTATTATCATATATGTAACACTCGCATTCATAGTTTATTTGCTAAGTAAAATTAGTGTGTAATGCTAAAGAATGTATCAGTGTTCAGAGGTAGAAAGGTTCCACTTCTGTTTTGATCAAATATTTAAAAGAAATGCTGAAAAATTTAAAAAAAAAGAAATCTCCTAGAGATCTTGACTACTCCAGAAAGGGATATACCAAAATCTCCATTAAGCACCAAGTTTCAACCAGAAGCCCATTTGGGATCTATTCATTACACACACATTTGTGAGAAAGGAGAAAGTCTTCCAGGCCTATTTCACCTGGCATGCTCTGAAAGCACCTGCTAGAGAGAACATTGATTCCAACACAAAGCTGAGTACTTGTGGCCACTAAAAACAAAACAAAACAAAGCCTGTGGTTCTGCTGTTATAACTGCAGCAGTTTAATACGGTAATTAGACATATGAGAGAATCTATCTGTGGACTGGAAGATATGAGTTTCCATTTCTCAGGCAGGCGGGATTTACCTGGGCCTCAGAATCAAGAATGCAAAAGCCATAGAAGCAACCAGAACCCCATATAAGGCCAGTAGCTGAGGTATTAACCTGGAAAGCAAAAACTTCAGACTAACTGAATTTCCTGCATAGTACTGGTCACACTCCCCCTTCACACATCTCATCCTGGACCCAGGTGTCTTGCATCCCTGGCTGTAGACCAGCAGAAGGTTTTGACAGCAGTATGTGATTTCAGAGCACTCTCCTGGGTAGCAGGAAACACAGGCTTAAATGCTAAACTGAGAAAGTAACTCAACTTGCAGCTCCCATGTCCTGGCTGAATGGCTATGGAAACTTCCCAGGCTGTTATTATGAACAGAGAATAAGCCTGTCAAGTTAAACTGAAAGAAAGGTCTTGGCACCTAACAGAAGATATTTTATTTTGGCTCTGAGTCCAAGCTCCACAGAGCTGTCTGCTCTGTGACACAGTCTACAATGAGGCGACAAAATCCAGGACAGAGAAAGAAGTGAGATACATATCATAGCTTTTGCCTAATAGCCCTCCTGCTCAACACAGAATCATAGAATCATGGAATGGTCTGGGTTGAAAAGGACCATAGTGATCATCTAGTTTCAACCCCCCCGCCACATGCAGGGCCGCCAACCACTAGACCAGGCTGCTCAGAGCCACATCCAGCCTGGCCTTGAATGCCTCCAGGGATGGGGCATCCACGACCTCCCTGGGCAACCTGTTCCAGTGTGCCACCACCCTTTGGGTGAAAAGCTTTCTCCTAATCTCTAACCTAAACCTCCCCTGTCTTAATTTAAAACCATTCCCCCTTGTCCTATCACTATACACCCTCATAAACAGTCACTCCCCCTCCTGTTTATACGCTCCCTTCAAGTACTGGAAGGCCGCAATGAGGTCTCCCCGGAGCCTTCTCTTCTCCAAGCTAAACAAGCCCAGTTCCCTCAACCTTTCCTCATAGGAGAGGTGCTCCAGCCTCTGATCATCTTAGTGGCCCTCCTCTGAACCCTTTCCAAGAGTTCCACATCCTTCCTGTGCTGGGGGCCCCAGGCCTGGACACAGTACTCCAGATGGGGCCTCACAAGAGCCGAGTAGAGGGGCACAATCACCTCCCTCTCCCTGCTGGCCGCCCCTTTCTTAATGCAGCCCAAAACACAGTTGTCTTTGCGGGCTGCAAGCACGCACTGCTGGCTCATGTCCAGCTTCTCGTCCACCAGGACCCCCAAGTCCTTCTCCGCAGGGCTGCTCTCAAGGAGATCTTCCCCCAGTTTGTATAAATACCTGGGGTTGCCCCGACCCAAGTGCAGCACCCTGCACTTGGCCTTATTAAACCTCATTAGGTTTACCCGGGCCCACTTCTCCAGCCTGTCCAGGTCCCTCTGGATGGCTTTCCTTCCTTCCAGTGTGTCGACAGCACCACTCAGCTTAGTATCATCCGCGAACTTGCTGAGGGTGCACTCGATGCCATCGTCTATGTCATTGATGAAGATGTTAAAGAGCACCGGTCCCAAGATGGACCCCTAAGGGACACCGCTCGTGACCGGCCTCCACCCTGACACAGAATGTCTTGACACAGATCTGAATCAGAGTGTGGTCAGACGGACATGCTCAGTATGTTTTAAAATGCTCCTACTCATCAGCTTGGGTTGCTATTGATAACCTAGAAAGTAATTCCAGAGAGTGGTTTGACTACTAAGGTGACAGTAAACATGATATGACAGCAAACATGATATGATAGCATTAAAAAGTGTTAAAAACAACCAAAATAGTTATTCTAGGGAAAAAATAATTTTGTAAGGTAACAAAAGCTACTAGCTAACGTATCTGTAACTTCATCCATTTGAGAATTAATGTCTCTTTTAAAGTTTTTTGAAATACAACTCAAAATACCGTCCAAATCATACAAAGAGAGAAAACCTGGGAAAAATAAATGTAAAAGCAAAGAAAACTAAAGCTTTTATCAACACCTCTCTCCCTCCAAAGTATAAGTACATTACTTATTCTGGAGAGATAATTTGCTTAAATTAAATTGTAAATACAAGAAACTGTCTTGATTACAGTTCATGGTTTTCTGTCTATAATTCATTGTGTTGAAATAGAAAGTGTTAGCTTTTTGTATTGATATTTTGGCAAGCTTCCTGCAAGTTAAAAAAGATAAACCTTTGTAAGACCTTAAAACTGACAAAGGTGAAACACTGCGATGTAATGATACAATATAGGAAGAGCCAAGTATGCAACGTAAATCACATGGACATTCAGCTAAACTTAATTATATAGTTCTATTCTGTCAACTTAAACTGATTCATTTCTAGAGTGAAAACCCCACATTTTTAAATTATTCATCAAATTACAAACTTTGAATTATCCCTCACCCAAAAAAGAACAACATTCAAACTTGTTTTAATACACAGAGGAAATCGTTGACACAAGGAAAAGCAGAGCTTTAGTGTCTTAGGGTATTCCGATGGCATAAATGCAGAACTTGGAGCCTGTTAGGCACATAAAGGAGTCAAATTCCCAGCAAAATTAAACTGGTGTTCTGAGCTAAAAGTTTATTTTGTGAAATTTCTTTCTCTTCTATTGCCTTATCGCTACACAGAAAAGCAGATATCCCGTTGTATACTCTACCCCAAATTCATGTAGCTTTGCATTGTCATTTATTTTTTAAAGAAAGAATGGGCCAAACGCATTTAAAACTGAAAAGAGAAACCAGCTGTTAAGAAAACTGTTATTCAGGGAGAAAACATGTTTGTTTGTTTTTTTTTTTCCTTTACTGAGTGAACAGCTAGAAAATGTAGCATATCAGATTAGCAGCTGGTCACCATTATTATACTAAAATGCTATGTCAATATTAACAAACCATACTCATTTAGATTTTCAAACTAGAACACAATGGTAAGACAATTTGTACTTTTTAATGCAACCTGACTTTAAAAAAAAAAAAGTTCAGAAAATGAATTAAATTTAGCCTGGAAGTGACATAAACTATGATATACCAACATGGAACGGCACAGAACAACTCGTTCTTGTTATATTTTGTGTAATACCTTTACCCCCGGATTTCCTTTACAGGTCTTAATCCACATGACTTCGTCTACTTCAGGAAACAAAAGGGTAATTGGATGTGGCGGGAAGGTTGATTTGATTTTCATTAAAAAGAAAACATTTTATAAACAGAGCAAATTCTATCTGATCTCCCATGGAAATGCTGTTATTCTATAAACAGAAGCCTTCAATTGATATTCATGCTTTGTCATGTATGCTGTTGTTCACAAAGAGAATAAAATTGAACGGAATGAAAGAATCCAAACAATCAGAATAAAAACTCTTCTCAAAAAAAAAAAAAAGTAGTTGGGAGAGAGGGAGAGATTCCTTAGATCACCTGGAGCTTCATTACCGACATTAACCTCTGTATTTTCTGAATCACAATATTCAGATCGGTAGCAATATAGACTCAAAGATCAAAGACAACGAAAGATCCAGCAACAGAGATAAAAAGAATTGTGACTGCCTCTTCTTTTTCCCGAGAAAAACCCACTTGACTTCTTGTGTTATATTTCAGTGCAATTAGTAACCAACATCATACTAAGAGATGAAAGAAACTCAGGATCTCAGTTTCTTTTATTGACAGACACGTACAAGTATATACATCTGGTGCAGTTAGCAGCTTTACTTTTTATCTTCTTCCAAAGTTGATTAGGAAAAAAAAAAAAAAAAAACGAGACAAAGATTAAAATGTAATAAATCA